>CABFOV010000869.1:101486-114664 GCA_902141375.1 Timema poppense
CACCGCGTCTTACTACCCGTTCGGGTCATACGCACTTACGCTAATGTGTAATGGTAGGGTGATTGTGAGATGAAATGAAGGACCTACAATTTAACGTGGAATCCGAACCACGGTGGAGGCCTGGCATTCCCCACATTCACAAGATGCCTTGTCAGAGGTGAAGGAAGGGTTTGGTAATCAGATAAATCTGTGCTGGGACCGAGGATTGAACCTCGGCTGCCAGCACAGAAGTCTGACACCTTACCCCTAGACCGCCAGGTCACCGATGGAATAAACTATGGCCATATCTTATATCTTATAAGCTATTAAAAACAAGTATCGATAAAAATCTTTTGTGATAATTGAATTTACAACGTTGTAAAAGTTTGGTGTAAATAAAATTAATAAGTCTAAGTCAAACTTAATGACACAGTTACTTAGACCTACTTTCACGTACACGCTTTGGTCATCGAATAGTCAAAGGCCCATCATTTAAGCGATAGATTGGACTGCCAGTGACTAGAAGATCGAGGTTAGAATCCTAGTCGTGTGTACTGGGGGTAGTTTTTCCTAAATATATTTCCACTCTCCTTCCATAAAAATGTGGTTAAACTTCCTCTAAATTAAAAACCTTACTCATTCACTTACACATTAGCCTAATTAGTACATATTCGTTTAGTCCTTAAATTTAGTAATTTGCAGTGTTATAAATAAATGCACTTACTCATTCATGATACTTTCAATACCTTTAAAATAACACTAATAATATAGTAAAATTATATTAGTTTCCAGAAAATATTGTAGTTGCATTTTCTAAAAGTTTTTTTCTATTAAAATCCTACTCTAGATCCCTAGGTATGGACTTGACTGCTGGATAGTTAACGAGTTTACTTTGTATTTAGCAGCGCCAATTATTACATTTGACCAAGCCTAAATGTAATAGGTAATAACATACTTGGAACCTAGATACATTTTAGTCTTCAAACATTACTAAACTCCCTGTTAAATTCTAGTAAAATAAAAAACTTTTACCAGCTAAGATTGTTGAGGAAACGATCGAATTTGCAAAGCAATTCTTGTCTTCTTTCACTTGGTGAGCAAGGCATCTTTTTTCTATTTCCTGTCCTAAATTATTTTTTATCTTGAAAATAAACACAAACTTAAAAATTTTGAAAGAAAAAATCCTAAAAAAAAATAATGAGGTAAGAGCTTCGGGCCACCTGGTTCGAGCCAATTATATTTTATTGATTAGCTCAGATTCCCATGGAAACCAAACAATTTTATTTCCTCTCACACAAAGATGAGTGTAACGAAGGAAAATTTATGTTTTAACTTCCTCTATGAAGTTAAAGAGTCAAATAATTTTTTCTTAAAACTTGAAGGTTGATTTACTAAAAATAAACTTTAGAGGGAAAACTCATCCCTGCAGGGCTATTATGACCACGACGCAAAAAGAATTTGTTACCGTTAGCAGAGAAACGCTAGACTTTTCTTCAAAAGTTATTATGACCAACCACTTTGAGAAAGCAAAGTCCTTGCGAGCGCAAATATTTTCCTAGTAGAGTGACGCTAAGTTGCGCAGTTGTCCTTTGGTTGGCGTTACGAGGTTATGTTTGCTAAGTTTTGTAATTTATTAGGTGTTTTGTGTTACCTGATTTAGACTGCCATCTCATTAGCTCAATATAATAATCTTAAAACTTTTTTTTTTGTTCCACACAATCTAAGTTTAAATAGGCCTCTATCATAATTTAGGCAAAGAGTGGGTATAGTACGCTTACACTGAATGTTAAAAGAATATTTTCTTTGAAACATAATACTATCAAAATGCATTATTATTCACCATCGACACACTTATAATTGGGAATTTCCAATATTATGATTAATTGATTGTAGGTTTTATAGTGAGTGGAGGTTAGTTAGGCTTCAACGTATTTGGGATGTTAGTAGTCTGTTGGTCCACCTCATGGGGTGATATTGACCAAGACGTTGGTCTATCTGGTCTAATTTTCCAATGTTGGGGAGGTTGGTATCTGAATCCTAGCTGGGTGTGATGAGTGGCTTTATATTTCTATAGGTTTTCCCACTCTCCCTCTACACAAATCCGAATTCTATAACTCAACCTTTATCATCTATATCGTATTAGGGTAAAACACATGGACAGACTAGTTGATAAGATAGTAAAAAGGTAGGCCTAATTTGTTTAAGATGCCTCAACAAAACTTTAATAATGTAAGCCAATTTAAACTGAATCGTACATACAGTAGTAGTACTATCCGCATTGATGTGAGTTGTAGGCCTATGAAATATTGCAGCCAAGATTGTAAAGAACCAAAATAATTTTTACATGCGGTTTGGTTTAGGCCTAGGTTTTTATTCACAAAAGGTTTACTAAATTTATCTGAAACCTATAATCAGTATTTAGCTATCCTATACTTCATTCACGGTAGGAGTTTACCTCTGAAAGGTCTTTTTTCCTACCAATATCCTACTATATAATAGATTTCTGGTAGGGAAAAAGGCCTTTCAGAGGTAAACTCCTACCGTGAACGAACTTTAGTAGGCCGACTGGGTAAAAATGCCCATTGTTTTGACATTAAGTTGTTGAAAATATTCAGTACGAACATTATTTTTGGGAGTTCTTGAACGCTTTCATCAACTTTAAATAACTAGTTTTATTTTCTTAGATCTTCACACAACATATTTGTTTCAAACTTGAACGTGAGAACCTTTTTGACACTGTAAATTAACAAAATTATCACATAGTAGGCCTATGTATGTTTATGTTGAATACCGCACAGATAGATGATATTCTTTATCTAACCTCACCTCAATCAAACAAAACTTTTTTGATACAACTTACTGTAAGCCTATATCTTTAATGATCTCTTTGTGACTAGACAAAATCGAGAACGTTTTTAAAATAACCCTACTAAGAAAGCAAAAATAGAAAATATTAATTTACTGCTTGAAAAGTGTTGTATTTGAGACAAAGTTTTATAAGGCCTATATTTTTTTAGTTATAAAATAAAGTTATTTTAAATTAAAATATACCTAAATATAAGGATAAGTCTACATTAGAAATGGTTGAAATTATTTTTGATCAATATAATAAAACACACTTGTTCAAGTATCAACAAAAATATATCAATAATAAAGCATTGGGTTGGTAAGCATACATATTACAAAAAACATTATTTATTTATTTATTGGCCAACGTCTCATATAAATTCATTTCTACGTGTGACATTAATATTTTAATGTATATTTCACATTATGATTTTTTGACTAAAATATGTTGTGTGTATTGAATAATTTAGGCCTACTATTTTTTTTCATTTCAAACCATAGGCAAACAAAATTATGCGCGAGATTTGTTAAAATAAGCTAGGTTAGATCTAAGTTGCTAAAAATGTGACTTGTGATCAGCTGTTTGGTAAAATAAAAATAGATTATTAAAATTTTCAGTCATGAATACCAGCATTCCTGAAATAAATTTACCTTATTTTTAGCCTCTAACTTCTTAAAAGGTAATATACTTTTGAAAAGTGTTTCGCCAGCTGTTGACGCAAACTGATTTTATTCTGTGCGTTGACGCTACAAGCAAAGTCGAAGGCGAAACTAGCGGACGATACAAAGTTTGGTGGTCTTAATAACCCAAACGCTATCTTTTCCTCGAAAGTGAAGCTAACCATCGGTAGCAACTAACTTTACGTCGAATGGTCATAATAGCCCTGTAGGGTCGGTAAGTCACTTGTTAGGGAAATCCGAATTCTATTCCTAGTGAGGGCCACAAACAATTATTTTTAAAATTGGTAATATCATCATTAAATATTGGTTTTACTTAGTTACTCTCCGGTATTAAAAACTCGAAAATTCACTGCCGTAATTACAAAAGTACGCCACCTATCCCTATCTTGACCTAGTTCTATTCAGTCCACCTCTCGACCTCATATTTCTTTCATATCCATACTAGTGTTTGTTATCCGACCGTCTCTGCACCTAAGTCTTCCCATTGGTCTTTCACCAATGGGTTTTAGAGTCAGTAGTACCCTGAACAAGATTCTAGAATCTCCCATTCACACTGTATGTCCTGCCCACCGTAAGTTACGAGATTTGACTGTCTTAACAATGTCATGTGATGAGTTCAGGGTATATAACTCGTCATTATGTAACCTCCTCAACTCCCCGGTATCCTCATCTCTTTTTAGACTGAATATCCTCCTAAGCACCATGCTATGAACACCCTAATTGGTTTTTGCCATGTAAGGGAAGGCTGGATGCACACTGCGTTGAACATTGGGTTAAGACACGATGGGACAACACATTTTTTGTGTTATCTTATGTGGAGCTTCTAATAAAAGAACTAGTTTGTCTTTCAAATATTCTTACACAACGAAAGGTAACGTCAAGATAATTAAAATTATGTATTTATTGGGCGCCACTCCTAGGAACTAGGAGAAAATAATGATTATAAAAAAAAAACTTCAGCTCGGCTAACTTTGACAGTGACACGATTACTCATAATTTTCGAGACCACTAGGTGTGCTTAGGAACGTTTTTCTGGATAATACTAAGTTAATTATAATGACACTACCTTACCTACAACAATGGTGGGCTGTGAATCTCAACAAGAGTTGAAAGAAAATACTTAAAATAAAACATGAACAAATTAATTAAAACGGATCATTGAAATATTATTATTATTATTATTATTATTAGCACTGCGTCTTATTGACCGTTCGGGTTGAACGCACGTACGCTAATGTGTAATGGTAGGGTGATTGTGATATGAAATGTAGGACCTACAGTTTAACGTGGAATCCGAACCACGGAGGAGGTCTGGCACTCCTCACATTCACAAGTTGTGATTAATACACTTTTTGTCAGAGGTAAAGGAAGGTTTTGGTAATCAGATAAATCTGTGCTGGGACTGAAGATTGAAACCCGGACCCCCAGCACAGAAGTCTGGAACCTTACCCATAGACCACCAAGTCACCTATATCATTGAAATAAAATATACTAATTTAGACTATAGTAAAAATTATATAAAAGAGACCATTATTGAAAATTGTGTAGGTTATTTTTATTATTGTTTCCATTTTACCACATCCCAATCCTACCAATGGATTTCCGAGTAAATATAATTCTAATATGAGAAAATAAAAATAAAATATTTATTATTACATATATTCTTAAACAAAATTAATCAATTAAAATAATAATCTACGAACATGGTTACATTTGGGAGTTTAGAATATATAATACTTAAGTAAAAGAAAAATAATATAGGCCAAACTTATTTAATATATAATTATATTTTTTAGTAAGGGGATAAAAGGTAGTATTGTTGAGGGAAAAAAATCAATAGTATTAATGTTTTGACATAAAATAAAATAAAATATTAATTTTCTGGAATATATAAAGAGTCTGAATATATTTAGTCTTTTCTGAAAGTTTTTACATAAATCCATGCGTATAAACCGAACGGGTAGTAAGACGCGGTGCTAATAATAATACATAAATCCTGGTTTCTTGATTTTAAAAAAACACGATAAAACATATATTTAAAGTTGAAGATTTGGCTTGATCTCATCAATGAGTTCGTACAGTTTGAAACAGCACGAATTTCTGAAATTTGTTTCCTTTTATTAACTCCAACTCCTTTACAATTTAAAGAAATAAACAATCTATGGTTCGTCCCCAGACACTTAAATTTCCATTTGGTATACTTGCACTCTACTTTCAAGCCATTGTTCCACTTTAAAATAATTCTAGTTAGGAGCCACACAGATTTTGATCCATGTTAAAATGACACTGAGGAAGAAGACCCTAATCTTTTTCAAAAAGTGTTCCATGAATCAAATTTAAAAACGTTATATTTTCTTCCAAGTGCAAAGAGAAAACTAATGTATTAAAACAAAAGATAAAATGTTGGCTATGGACTAAAGATGAATATAAAATAAAATGCAAATTTAATATAAGGATTGAAATATATGTCAATTAATATGAACAAAGTTTTCTTTAAAAAATTTAAATGTTTATTTCTATCTGTCAAAATTGAAATATGCGCTAGTTTGGAGGAATTTACATAGCATATTTTTTCTTTTCTTACTTCTTTTACAATCACAAGACACGCCACACACTTGTTTAACAGATCTGTGCATACCTTGAAATAAATCATGGCCGACGTTGAAAATAAATTAATAAGAGTCAACAAATTTCTTAGAAGGATAATTAATATGTTTAATAAAAGGGTAATTGTTCTTCCTTAGGTCAAAATCCATTATTTTAATTATTTAAAACAATGTTAGACATTCTCCCTTCCGTTTTATTTTGAATGGATGTAGATAGTAGTATTTTGTCACGCCGGCAACACAGCGCATTAAGCATGGTATGGTGGCAAATAAGGTTACAAGATATCATACTTGCTTGTTTCCAAATTGAGAGGTGCACGCTGAATGGAACATGATTGAAAAAGAAAAACAATAACACACGTTTACACAAATCAGTCCTTTTCTTCAATCTTGACGGATGGAGAAAATATAAGAGAAGAAAATGTTTTATTGTGTTTCGTTACATAATACTTCATGATCAAAACTACCTTCAAACAAATTTGTTCCTTGACACGAAAACATTTTTGTTCCATCATGTGTTAAGACACAATGCTTGATGCAGTGTGCATCACGATACATTTCACACCCATAGAAAACGACAGGTAAGATTATTGGTTTGTACCTTCAGAGTTTTACATTTCTGTACAGCAGGCGAGATGGCACAAACTTACTGACCTAGTAATCATTTTTCGGGATAGGGATCGATACACCAGGTCACAGTTAGATAATGAAAATAAGGTATTATATGACAAAAACTTGTTTGGACCAAATAAATAAAATATTAATTCAGTAGATACTTTTGGTTAGATTCTCTACATATTGTAAACTCAACAGTTACTGAATATGTAATCATGATCATTGTGGAATTCTACGACTAACTTATTTTTTAAGACGGTGTCTTACTACCCGTTCGGATTATACACTTTTGTACTAAATATGCTAGTGGTTTTAGGGATTAGAACGATTATACTTACAGGTAGTGTTCTCACATTTGCGTGGCAGGAAAGTGGAAAATAATTTTGGAAAAAACCATCCTTGGTACACCCGACCAAGATTATAACTCCAATCTCTCCGTCATCGGCAGTCTATTCTACTGCGAGGGTAGCGCGTTAGACCATGCGGCCACCGAAGATGGTAGTAAACATTTTAATTAAAATAAAATGTCTTAGTCGAACTACTTTATACCCCATAGCAAATAATAATTACAAACAGCTGTGATCACATTGTGCAGACATATTAATGGATTTTTTCTATTGGAATCATAATATTTATGTCGGCAATCTTGCGATTGGTTTCTTTTGTCTATCCTGGCCCAAATTTTGTACGTCTTTGTACTTTCTTCTGTTAACATCATCGGCCATCTGCTTCGTGTAATCCAGTCTTAGTCTCCCTTTTGATTATCTCCTTTACACATATCGTATAATTATTTTCGCCAAGCTCTATTCTTTTCTGTATATTTTTGTGTGTACATATTTTCTCCAAATAAAACAACTCTTGTAGTTAAAACTGAAACGTTCAACTTAACTTACGTTTCTTCTCACTCCACCTCAATAGAGACTCAACCTAGATCATTTATAGAGCAATTTAACAACAAACAATAATAGCTTCTAATTTCCCCTTAACAAATTTAAATTATTTACTGAACATATTATGATATCGAGCTCGGTTAGCTCATCGAAGCAGACGCAGAACCAATCTGGTAAAATTATTGAAACAAATGTATTCTTTTAAGATCATATTACTCTGGTTTTCCATTAGGGTTATAATAAAACTACACTAAATCATTTAAGTATATAATACGGAGAAAGTTAATTTTAATCAAATGCTAAAACGGTCCCATATAGTGAGGGTGGGAAACCAAATTGTAAATAGAAAGCTCTTTGGAGACGATAGTGACTGAATTGGATTGGAGCAGCCACCTGAAATAAGGAGCGAGAACCACAATGTGGATATACATCTTTTTGGAGACGATGGTGATCGAACATTGAGCTTCTGGATTATACCAATTACACCTGTAGTGAGCCACAACATAAATGAAAAGCTCATTTTAGGCGATGGTGATTGAAATTTGATCTCCTGAATTGGATTAGCCACCCGGAGTAAGACGGGAGAGCCACATTGTTGATACAAATCTTCTGGGGGGTATAGGATGGTGTTTGTCAAACATTGACCTACTGGATTAGAGCCCCATCACTATAATCACCCCCTCTATCTAAGGGTCCACTCACCTGATCTGAGTTTCACAAGCAGCAGGATGTGATGACACATGGAGGAGACTGAGGGACGCAGCATTCCGTCTTGCATGATCGTGGAGGAGTGTAGGGTAGGTAGTAAGGAGGGCCCTGAGGGGGTCGTATCACAGCGCACACCCTCTTCGTGGGGAAACGAGGGGGACAAGGGCGCGGGCAAGGTGGGGTGGGCAATGCGGGAGGCAGGCATGGATCGCCGGAAGGGCAGGGCAACCAAGGAGGTGGACAACAAGGGTCACAAGATGGTGGGCAGCAAGGTTCACAAGATGGTGGACAGCAGGGGTTGCATGACGGGGGGCAGCGGGGGTCACAGAAGGGAAGATCCTTTGTAGAACCTCCAAGGACGTCACATTCCCACTCGCCGCAGAAATTACGCCTGCAGCTGAGCACCAAACCCCCACGTTTACCGCACCGCTCCTTGTAGAAAGGCGTCGCCTGACAGCGTCGGGGGGTCTGGAACGAGAATGATTTTAACTAAAGTCAGAGACACCTGCGGGCTTCATGCACTCCCTGAGCTAAAATTGCATCGTTAATATGTTCGTGTGATGAGATCTTTATAAAATAGGAGAACTTTGACTGATCGAATACCGCTATTACTTAAGCGACCGCCTCTTGTCATCGAGAAGTTATTAATCACTGTTAAGCCACTTGGCTTAAAATAAAATGATATTTGTCGTTCTCTGAAACTACTTCCCTGTTCTTTCTAAGCCTACACTCCCTTTCACTCTGCATATAAAAATGCTCTTTATCATGTCAATAAGAAAGAGAGGAAAGAAAACTACGTAACGTCTTATATCAATTCTGAAAATTGTAAAATGACACCTGGAAACGGGAATCGAACCCGGGATATTTGGCTTAGTAAATCCATGCTCTAACCACTGAGCTAATCAAGAATCGTCTTTCTTGTACCCAGGGTCATTCTTCATTCATATTTTAAGGCCGAGTCTATAATGGACGTGTGGAAATCGTCAGCTACAAATGTGTGATTTTTATTAAGATCACGAGCTATCAGAGAACGCAGCCACCTTCAAATCGGTAGTTGGCTTAATGCTGCCACTTGTACACATTTGTCAATTTTCAGAATCTGATATTTAGATGACGTAATCCTAACTAAAAGCATAAATAATAGCTTTGGATATTTGATTATTCTTATTTCAAGGTTATGAGAAATGCTTGCTGCTAGTTCTCAAATATCTTAAAAATTTATGTTGTGATCTTAATAAAACTGTACTGAATTTGTTAAAGGAACGCTAATTCTATATCCCTTTTTAATCAAACCTAATCTCCTAGCGCCACAAATATGCTTAAAAAGTCGTTGAAAATGACACATTTCTTTATATTAATAAGACTCAAGCTATAAGAATTGTTAAGGAAAATGAGCCCTGTTGGAATCTTTAGACTTCATTTGGGCATATTTTGAAATAAGTAGCTTTTATAGGTGAAATTCTGTGTGGCACTTTCTCATTTTCTGAGGTGTCCCCCTTAGTAGTAAGATTCAAAAGTTCGAGAAAATATTGTATTTGAAATTAGAGAAAATACATTGTTTTCATTCAAATTTTGAACCGAAATGTGTTTAAAAGCTATTGTGCTTGTTATTAGTGTTTTTTCTCCCGGTACAAACTAGCAACCAAATCACAGATCATTAATTTAACACTTAACTAAATAAATGAATGATTGAATGCTATAACAGCTATAAAATTATATCAAATTAGTTGGTTTTTTTGCCAAAATAAACAAAATAGTGTTTCGATAGATACGTTAATTTTAATTCTCTACTTTAGTTATATTAAAGGTTATTCAGTTCCTCTAACAAACATAATGGAGTTTTAATGATTTTTCTTAGTGAAAATAATTTGATTTTATCTTATTTCATCACCAATATTCAGGGACTGTTGCCATTACACATCATTTTTATCATCAACAATAACTGTTTGTAGCCTATGGCTGAGTAATTTTATTAAAATGCTTTAATCTTACTCTATCCTTCCACCATTATTCCTCCTTTAATCGCTTACATTCTTCTCCTTTCACCTAAACAAGTTATGTTATTTGCTCCTTCCATCTCTTTCTTGGTCTCCATTGCGGTCTTTTTCCTACATACTTCATCTTCATCATTTTCTTTGGTAATCTTTCCTTTTATATCCTCATTAAATAAACACATTATCTCGATCTTGTTTCCTCTACCATCTAATGTTCCCCCTATATTCCCACTCTTTCCCGTATAAGTTCATTCCTGATCCGGTTTCTTCTCGTGACAGATATCATTCCCCTCACAAACTTCATTTCCATTACCTCCACTCTATTAATACTGTGGATAAAATTAAAATAAATGCAGCTGCTGCTAAAACTATATTTTGTTTATTGTGGAAGGTAAGACTGCTAAATTTCAGGGTAAAAGAAGTGTGCATTACTATTTTATCACGTTTACTTATCTTCATCGCGTAGGACTACAGGTATATAGGAACTGATTGATTGAGTTACCTCATCATCCCAAGATAGGTTGTCCTTACCTCCTGCTTGCATATGGGGAACCTCTCTAGCTTGTAGGGCTGACACCCGAACCTGGGGTGTGGGCAAGGGTAGATGGGGATGTCCGGAGGGCACACGGGCACGCACACTGTCTCCGTATCTTTCACGGAGGTTACGGGTACCGGGACTGGTGGGCAGCAAGGGTTGCAAGGGTTCTGCACCATCACGCACTGGGTCTGGCATTCTCGGGTCACCACGGGCGGTGGGCAGCAGGGGAGACATGGCCCGCATGGCCCACAAGGCCCACATGGCCCGCAAGCATCGTATGGAGGGCAAAGGCCGCATGGTCCGCAAGGCCCACATGGATCACATGGTCCACAAGCACCGTATGGAAGGCAAGGCCCGCATGGTCCACAAGGTCCACATGGTCCACAAGGGTTACATAGGTTAGGTGGGCTGTAAAATCGTCAAAAGCCAAAATACTATCTAATTATAATAAAAAACACTCTACAATGAATAATTTGACACCTTAGCTCAGATGGTAGTAGCGTGTCTCTCTGCTGAGATAAGGGTCCCAAGTTAGATTCTTGGCATGGCCAAAAAAAATTATTATTGGTGAAAAGTAGGTTCCCCTATTCCAAATAATGAAAAAATGGCCGGGGCCGTGTTTATTTTAAATTTAAGTTAGTTTATAAGTTGTGTGCTAATATAATCAGTCGGTTCACAGAGTGCACGTCAAATGCCTCAAATAAACTAAAAAATATATATATATTTAACAACACTATGTTTGGTAAAATATAGTAGGGGGCATATCTATTTATTTATATTTAACGAGCACAAGGCTCTTATAAAGTTACGTCAAATTGGTAGAAGTGTAAAAATTCTCAACATAATAACCAGATATACCATAAATCAAACTATATTCAAGATTACTGACCTTACACTTGAGTTTTTTAATGTACGCCTTTTTATTACCTATCGTCTACTCTAAATGTTAGTAAAACATGCAATAAAACCCCAAATAGGATGGTTTATATTTGAACATTTACTATCCAATCAGTTGGCTAACCCTAAAATATTACCACGTTGCCATTGATTAATTTGCAGATGTTGTTTTTGGCAAATCTTTAACTATTAGTTTGTAACATTTTGAAATTCAAACTTTCTTTTTCTATCACAGTATAGTACGAGATGTACTATTTGTGTCATTCCGGTGAACTTTTAACATAAAATTATATTTACCAGTCTAGATTGTTAAGAAAACGATCGAAATTGCAAAGCAGCTCTTGTCTTCTTGCACTGGGAGAGCTCGGCATTTTGTTATATCAAGGATTTGTTAGTCTCTTAAAATAAACGAAAAATTTTGAGAGTGAAAGCCAAAATAAAAATTGGAAAAATTTCACATCACCCAGTTATTGCCGAAATAGTTATTTTATTATTGATACTACTGTGTTATCATGGTAACCAAACAAACTAGATTGTTTATCCAAAGATACATTACAACACGGATTGAGCGAACATAAACGATATATAAAGTAAGTATCCATGGAATTTAAGTCCGTATACAAAATTATGTTACGTTGAATCAAGCATATTAATTATGATATAGAATATCATAAATCATACTTAATAAACCCTGTGTATATATCGAGTTAATATAAAAACCTTTGTCCACTCTTGCATTAATTTCAAATATAATATGTATATGCGTGTGTGCACACACCCATATATGAAAACTTAGACGTACAGTGAAAATTTTTCAAAAAATTTCAAAATTCAAGAATTTATCAAAGAAAATGCCAACATTTTACAAAACAATAATTTCGTTCGTTAACGGTTTATCGAGTTTTACAATAACCTATTTTAATTTTAGTGTTTTTTTAAAATAAAAGTGTTAACTTAGAAAATTATCAAAGCATATAAATATTTAATAATGAAGCAGTATTCTAAATATAGTTTACATCGATCGGTAAATGTATGACCACTATTAAAACAGGGTTCCCAATATCATAATAAAAGGAGGTTAAGCTATTTCTGAAATTTTCGGATGAGAAAAAAGGCTGGAATTGTATATTTGTGAGAGAGAAAAAAAGTCATGAAACGTTTTATCTTCCGCTGGGATTTACTGCTAAACCTTTTGATTTGGAAAAGCAAAAAACTTGACATCGATTATTTTGCCCTTGGGTACGACTCGTATTTCCTGAAATATCGACTTAGAATACTGTTCCAGTGCACTCGAAATTTTAACAATATAAAAATTGCGTGGATCCACATCTGAGAGTTTATGCGGTATTATGGGCATGACGTAGGCTACATGAGCGTAATAGAAGCACTACGCTGTTAAATGAGATCTGGGGGGGGGGGGAGA
>CABFOV010000869.1:114676-140940 GCA_902141375.1 Timema poppense
GGGGGGGGGGGGAGAGAAGGGTGCAAAAGATTTCCACGCATGACTCGGTATCCGATACCACAAAACCACAGCACCCTGCCCATACAGCGTCTGGGGAAATTACAAAATGTGTTTACTCTTGATACACACACACACACACACACAGAGGTTTATATACCACATTTCATGTTTGTGATAAGGGTCGAACTCACTTTGACATTTCAAACTAAAACTGTGGACATTTTAATGATTGCTCCGGATGAAAACCACAACGTTTCTGCTCGTTCCCTACTCGCATGATAAACTTTTGTTGTGAAAAGGGGTTCTGTAAACTACCAAAATTTTGTTGAAGTTGTAACTAAAATATAAATAGAGTGCCTTAAACTGGTCTATGAAAAATCTGAAATAAAAGTTAAGTTATACAGATATTTTGAATCCTCCTTAACAAAAAGGGGAATAAAATAGGAGGTACAAATAACAAAATTAAACGGGGATAAACAAAAGGGGCAATAGGAGTGAGTTATAGGAGTTCTGTGTTTGGAATATCTGAGTTCAAAGGTTCTAGACTCAGATCTCGCAATTCACACCAGTTTCTGAAGTTGATTACGTGAACGGTTAACCTCAAAGAAAACATAAAAAAGGGATTCCTCTCAGTGTTAGCCAACCTAAGGGATATGGTACATAAACTAACTTAATAAAGCGTGAAGTGACTTCAAGTTCATTTTATTAAATAAGACATTGTTTTAATATGAAAATTATATATTAAAGATTATCTAAAATGATCATTTGAAATTTACAAAATTTTATAACAAGCCACGATGTCAATCATCAGATAGCAGGCGAAGTTTCAATAAAAGTAATGACAATGCATATAGATACATATTTTTTTGGACGCCATCAATAAAGAATATAACAATCAAAAAAAGGCATTAGCCCTGCAATAATATTATCAATAGATCTCGGATCCAAATTGCACTTTCTAGACGTAACAAAGATCATGAAAAATTTATCTTCACTAAGTTTATCAAAGTAATTAGACTATAAGAAGTCTTAAAACAAATATTGACCTACATCCCAATAGTATTAACGCAAAAAAAGGTCCTAGTCATAACACTATATTTACTTTAGAATTAAACAGTTCTTTTAAGATATTTACCATTAAACCATTAAATTTGTTCAAAACAATCAATCTATATCCTATTAGCACTATGGCAAAAAATGTCAAAGTCATAATACAATATTTGATTTAGAATTAAATACTTTATTTTTAATGTAGAATAATAAGCTAAATATTGACGACGTAATAGCCAAAATAATCCTTCAGAAATTAAGATTAATTCAGGGCGTTACAAAGAACCCAATTCAATACTGACTAAATCGATATTCATAAATTAAATATACGAAATATATAAATATTTCCAGTTCAATATTCACCATCATATTTACTAACAGGCCGAAAGATAATTTGGAAAAAGAATTATTAGATTAAATTAAAAAATATATATAAACCAAAGGGAATTTTAGGTCTTACATTTTATAACTCTCAAGCCGGAGCTTCTCCTTCCCTCAAATATAATAAAGTCCAAGAGTGACGACTGGTTGCCCAGCCGCCACTATATATACAACACAACCCTGAGACATTGTATGACGGGAAAATGGGTGGGGGAGAAAGAGCTGGAATATTCGGGAAACAAATATGCGCATAACTAAACTTCCACAGACATCTCGGCTTTTCCAGGTCGTCCTAAATGTGTACGAGTGAACTGTCTTTGCCGCTAGAGTCTTTGTAGCTCAAGTTCTTTGCGTTCATTTTCACCACAGGCGATCAGTTTTATTTATGTTGATGAAGAGTGCGGTTGTATTGTGCTTGCATGCGGAAAGCAGTGTGATGGGGTGAGTACCGAGATTTTTTTTTGTTTTGTTTACTTCTTGTGGCCCAATGATACAATTTTATTTTGCTATCTCCAGTTTAGAAAATTGAGAAACCGTTTTGCTGACCATATGAAACCCTATATCTGAAACTGCTGGCACTATCTTCGTTAAAAAGCGGTGGACGCTCGGTCAGTATAACTCGCTTGGGAGCTGACGCCATAGAGCTTTTTAATTAAAGTTAGAGAACAAGTCGAGCAAGGTAAAATTTGGTTGCTTTTTATGTTACCATGATATTTGTCTAAACTATTAGGTAGTCATGTTTAATTGATAGGATTTGAAAACATTTTGACATTAACAACAAAATCCACCTCTGACAAGATGTGTATTAATCACAACTTGTGAATGTGAAGAATGCCAGGCCTCCACCGTGGTTCGGATCCCACGTTAAACTGTAGGTCCTCCATTTCATCTCACAATCACCCTACCATTACACATTAGCATAAGTGCGTATTACCCGAACGGGTAGTAAGACGCGGTGCTAATAATAATAATAATAATAATAACAAAATTTAGCTTCAATTTTTTTTCAAGCAAACTTGATGTGACATATAATCAAAAATGTTTCTATGCTTCCAACATTGTAATGACCTAAAGCGGTGACTAAGCCGTTTAATAAGTTAGACTATATTTTAGCACAGTGTAGCACAGTTTAGCCACTTTTTTGTTTCAAATCATTTTTGGGTGGGATTGTGGTGTTTTTTACCATATGTGATTTTCGTTGTAGCTATCTCATCCTATCCCAACACTAAAGTGGGTAAATTTCTTCAAAGATACACTTATATATTTGCCTTTCAACTATGTTTTTCTCAATAGAATTAGTCACGTTTATTCTCAATTAAAATAGCCATTTAAAAACGTATAGCACCCTTGATTTTAAATATTGGTAAAGGTGTATGTCTAGGGAAAGATGACGCACACAAACAAATTACAAATAACAAGATTAGTGGCCCATTTCAGTGACTTCACAGTCTAAGGAGTCACTCTTGTGTTGGACTGGCTTAATTATGACGGGGATATCGTGGTCTAAGCCACATCGGGTCTTATAAAGTTAGTTTTTCTTAAATGGTTTCCCACCCTCCTTGTACACAAAAGCTGGTAGATTACCTCCAGAATACTTCCTCATCCCTACCCCATTGTAGTATTAATCGTACATGCGTGTAACCTGAACAGATAGTAAAAATATTTAGCACCGCGTCTTACTACCCGTTCGGGTTATACACTTTAGGTACTAATTACGCTAATGGCTTAGGAATTAGGAAGGTTGAATTAGAGGAAGTGAACCCGCATTTGCGTGGAGGGAGAGTGGAAAAACCATTTAGGAAAAACCCCTCCCAGTTCCCCAGAACGAGATTTGAACCTCGATCTCCCCGTCTTCAGCAGTCGAGCTCAACACGACACGTGCGTTATCCAATTACGCCACCGAGGCGGGTAACAGATAGTAAGATACGGCGATTAAAATAATAATAATAATAATAATAATAATAATAGTGTTCGAAACCCTATCTCGGTCAGTAAACGCGTCTTTTTATTGAACCAAGTCTCCTTGTTTAGATTATCGGCGCGCCTAAAAGTTGCTTTCGTTGGTGAGGTGAGGATTTCCCCCATTTTTAATGCGATAAATTAAAGTCAAAAGGACTGGGTGTTGCGTCTGTCTTAAAATCAAGCTAGTATAAAAAGGTGGGAGTGAAAGGAACGCGAGAAAATATCAGCGTATTAGCGGTTTTTATAGCAAAACAATTTACTTATTTTTGGTCCAAAATAAATAGAATATTGCTCCATTAGAAACATATGGGTTTAATTTTCCTAATACGGTAATATCAACATTTGTTGAATATCTGTCATGAGCATTGTGGCATTAGATGAGAAACTTTTTAAATGAAGATTTAGAAAATGTCATTAAATTCCAGTACACTCATGACAGATATTAAAATTTTTGTTAATATAAATGTTTGTACTGGAGCATTTATTTATTTATTTTGACCAAACAAATGTGTTGATATAATAATTGCAAAATCAACTATCTTTTGTCACGTTCCTTACACTCCCAACTGAAATCTGTTCAGAATGTACTGTAAATCTTAAAACCTATCTATATAAATTATTAAATTCAAACCCACCTCAGTGGCGTAGTTGGCTAACGCGCTAGTCGTGTTGAGCTCGACTGCTGAGGACGGGGAGATCGAGGTTCGAATAGGTTCGAATCTCGGTCGGGTGAACTGGGGCGGTTTTTCCTAAATGGTTTTCCACTCTCCCTCCACGCAAATGCGGGTTCACTCCCTCTAATTCAACCTTTCCTATTCCTAATCCATTAGCGTAATTAGTACTTAAAGCGTATAACCCGAACGGGTAGTAAGACGTGGTGCTATATATATATTAAATTCAAGAAAATTGTAAGTCTAATTATATTTCTTGTTGCTCTTTCTGACTCGAATAAACATCAATTACTTATAAACTACCATACTCAATTTTTCAACATCAGTAAATAAATAATTAGAAAGTTATATTTGGTACCATCAGAGATTGAACGGTGCTCTAGAGAATCATCACAGTTTAATGAGCCACTTGCTAGACAGATACCATAAAAGTTGGCAATATATAGGGTCATGAAAATAAATAAAAGTGTGTTGATAGAGCGAGGTTGGGCTTTGTGTACAATGTAGTGAAGGGTAGCTGATGGCTGAAGATCATACAACTCGTAAACTCCGGAGCAATCTCAGCATCCTATCACCACCACCACCACCATCATCATCATCCTATTTGCCGTAAATCAGCTCCGCGGACAATAGCGTCAGAGTAATGCCCAATAAGTAGGTGTAATGGCCGTTTCGTTGAGGGACTACGACCATGAAGCTGGTATGGATTGAGTTAATATTTCATTAATAAGGAAAGTTTCATAATCGGTTCTCCTTAATCGGGGATTAAAGGGTGGCTGATAAATCAAAGTATAACTGGAAGAGGTCAAATATTTGATGGAAGGTGTGAATTAATTACTTGACGATGTGTAGAGCTGTGAAAACCAGGTGTAAGGTAAATTAATGAATTTAATTCACATCCAGGTTCAGTAAAGAATACATATATGATCTCATTCTACAAAGGTAGCAGCAAAGGCTGTTTTCCTCGCCCTGTCTTCTGATAGTTTAGCTGTCACCATGTGAGGAAAACTAATCTCTGTTTTTACTGGGTTGATACTTGATTTATTTTGACTAAAATAATCTATTTATATTAAAACTGTAAAATCATCGATCTATTTTCGCATCTCCTACACTACCGCCATTAGATTCCCCAAAATTGATTCTTATCATTAAATAGTTATCAAATTAACAGATCAATTTAAGGAACAATCCTATAAGCTTAGTTTAATTTTTACTTTGAATTTTCTTGAATAAGTTTTTCTACATTTTACTTTAATGAAATTTATTAAAATATGTAACCTTATTTGTATCCACATTTCTGTTATTAAATTATCTTTTCGTGCTTTGGTATCTTCTCAGGATTCTCTTTTTTCATGTTATTCGAATGTAAGAAGGAGCTTTGACTAAAATAATATTTAATAGGATGAAAAATAAAGATTATTTTAGCTCTCAATTTATTTTCACAATAACTTAGTATCCATCCAGACTATCCAAATTAAATTACAATATCGTGGTAAAGATAAGAAAAATGGAATTTTAGAGGGAATATACCCTTTATTAACCCCAAAATATCAACCCTGTTGATATTGGGGTAAAGTACTCACCTCAGGAACCGATATTCGTGTATTCATACCTAATTGAGGTCAACCTATTATTCCTGAAAATCCGTAGCACAACGTCCTTTGGAGGTAAAGTAATTAAAGCCATCGGTCCCAAATCGATTGTGGAAAATAAAATAATCCTGGAAGATATGTGAAAATACCTTTCAGGAAAAATTGAAAGGCCCTTTTGCATTCTCTCACTCGTAGAAATTCAGTGTGGAAGACAACATGGCACTACCACACTTTCTGAATACCACTAGTATATGGGATTTAGAACAGATGGTGCAGGTAGTACTAACCAGCCTAAGAGCTGAAGGCAAGTCCAGAAAACCAAACTTCGGGTTGTTGTAATTCGAGCATAAAAAGTGTTATTGCTCGATTTTAACAAGTGTATGGTTAATTATGGCCTATAAATATTGATCACAACGATTTCAAATCATCACAGTCTACGTACGAGTTGTAAGGGGTCAAACTTTGTATTATATGCTTTTTTTTTGTAATTAACAAACGAGTTTGAAATTTAGTATAACTACATGAGCCGTACAGAAGGTAATATTAATATAATTACTATAAATATTATTAATATTGTTATTAATAGCTTATCATTAATCTAATCCTATTATAAATATTTCAATCATTACACTTGTTAAAATTGTGCAGTAAGATATTAATAGTCTAATGACCTAAAGAAGAAGATCCCCAAAATAAAACTATCTCACGCACGTTTCCACTATGTCGTAGCTTGTAAGATAGGGCCGAAGTGTGATCCGACAAGATGAGACTTCTACTTCTCAGGGTAAACGGACTGTACCTGGTTTCACATATGTTGAAAAAATATTCCATAGTACATCTGGCCGGGATTTGAAAATTGACCTCCCCGTTTCTAGAAAACAGTACTGTAGCTTGACGTGTAGTCTGCGTGGCCAGCGATGCTGATGTTTGTTACCACTAATAAATTAAATGCCTAGGTCTAGGGGTAAGGTGTCAGACTTCTATGCTGGCGGCCGGGGTTCAATCCTTGGTCCCGGCATATATTTATCTGATTACCAAACCCTTCCTTCACCTCTGACAAGACATCTTGTGAATGTGGGGAATGCCAGGCCTCCACCGTGGTTCGGATTTCCCGTTAAACTGTAGGTCCTTGATTCCATCTCACAATCACCCTATCATTACACATGATCGTAAGTGCGTATAACCCGAACGGGTAGTAAGACGCGGTGCTAATAATAATAATAATGATACTATATTAGTTACTATTATTATTTTATAGGTATTAGTATTGTCTATCTAAGGTGACAGTTGGTGTTTACACGATTTGACGTATCACATATAGTAGAACGGTTTTAATAAATTTATTATCGTTCATATGTTTTGCCTCCTAACAGAATGTTACTGTGGTATATTTTTACATTATTTTACTTCCACACCTGAAAACATTCGAGATTATACCACGGGCAATCCCCCCTGTATCTGTATGGCTTCGTCGGGCACGTACTGGATACTTTAGATGTGTTTTATAGCGAGGATTTAGCCGCTATGTTCTGTCCAGTTAAAAAAAACCACAATATACCTCTTATCAAGGATTGCTCTACTTACCCTCGAGGCTCTCAATGGATCTGACCGTAAGCCCGGGGGGAGGTGGTAAATATCGAGGATGTATTAGAACATGGGTTGCAAGAATTCCCTCGTTGTATAATCAACATCCATTGGTCGAGGTGAACAAGGCCGGCTTCTGTTAAACATGTTAAGTGAAGGAGAGCCTATGGTGAGGAGAACTACATGGTTACCATCCTAACGGGTGAGTGGGAGGGGGGGAGGAGGAGAATACATGAGGTTAGTTGCTTAGAACAGGGTTTCTGGAAGTGTGAGGTACGGCATCGTTATAACTTTGAATAAATGGTTCTGTTCCTCAGTTCTGATTAACTAAAAATAAATATATTAATGTTGTACTTTGACAAATGAAGCAATAAAAACTCATTTTTTTTATCTACCTAGTTTATCTGTATGAAAGTGGTTCCTTAGCAACGATGGTTATCAAAAATACAGAAATACTGGCAGCTACAATTAATTATCTTCGCCTATGTTTCACATCTATAACAGCTGATCTGAACTATCATTGTGATAGGAAAATACATTATATTTTGTTTATGTATAATATCTAATATCGTTCTATAATTTATTATAAAAAGTGTTCACGTCATTAAATGTAAGGTCATTGTAAAAAATAATATAATATAGCTAGATTTAAAAAAACCAAATATATTTTATGGTTAACAACTTCAACAAAATGTATGTCAGAAAATATTGTAATCATTGCAAACATATAATCGTTTATTTTGTTTTAATTGTATAATGAAAATATCTGCTTCACTGGCCGCATAGTCAAACGCGCTACATTCATTTTAGATTTTACTGTCGAAGACGGGTAGATCGGAGTTCAATCCTGGTAGAGTGCATTGAGGGTGTTTTTTAAATATTGCTCTCCACACTCCCTCCAAACTAAAGCGGGTGCATTTCCACCCAATTAAGCCTTCCTAATCCCTAACCCTTTACAGTAACCAGTACAAAGGCGTATATCCCAAACGGTTAATAAGAAGCAGTTTATGGTCTTAAAAAACTATACATTTAATGAAAATCTTATTTGAAATGTATTTTGAAAGTGAGACTTTAACTACTAAAATCAATAATCGACTGAAGTTTGAGCGCAAAAAGTTTGATAGCCCAAAGGACGCAGTTACCAAACTCTTAGCATGTCGTTAACAGGGTTAGTTTTCTTGACGGTCCATTCCTGCGGGTAAAATGTCAGTTTAAATATTTCTCCACATAGTCGGTTACTTACAGTAAACTAAGGGAAATTTAACTATGAAAATGTGATGTTAAATTCCTTAAAAATCAAACAAAATACTTCAATTGAAAGGAAATTAAAACTTGGGAATTATAATTTACATGATAATGTTTAGTCTAGATAATACTATATTATATCAAACGGTTGCAAAATACATTTCTAAGACACTTAATAATTAGCGTTATATAGTACCAGTACGCGTTGTCAAATTATAAAATCATTCTCATATTTATATTTATTTTAATTCCATGTGAAATTCAAACCAAACTTCTTAAATGAATCGTTTGAAATTTTTAAAAATCAAATCCATTCATTCTAGAATACATTAAATCATTTGCTATGTCTTTTTGAGAAGTATATTCCATGAATAATAATATTTTCTTAAGAGAATTCTTTAAATTCGGAGAAGTTCAAGCATTACTGGTTTCCCAATCAACGTGTGGTTAGCAAGTGCGTTGAACTCTATGATTGTTACCAGCATCATGACTGAAAGGTCTAACCTCTAAGGCGGTAGACTCGCAGTGAATTTGGTTGCTATCGATGGGTACTTCGGTATTCTAATAATCTCAAATGCATTCACTTAGGATTGTTTATACACATTTGCTTGGAAACTTAATTTTTCCTATGCTCTCCCAACGTTATTGTGAATTGATTTTCCATAAGTTATGCCTAATAAATAATTATTTTGTAGTTATTATTTGATAAATTTAACGTGTATTGTCTCTAAACCGACTGATTATATCAGCACACGACTTATAACTAACTTAAATCTAGAACAGACACAACAACCAGTCACCTGCCGTTAAGTTCACTGAGAAACCCTTAACTAGCAATAAATGTTTCGGCTGTTCCAAGAATAGAACCCGGGACCTTTAGCTCAGTAGGCAGACACACTACCGACTGAGATTAGGTGTCTGTTATTCATATTAAGTCATTTTGAATGTAAACTAAGTTTACCTTGAACGGTAATAGGCCTTACCTTAACAGATCACACTATGAACCTATCGTATAAGCTAATCCATGGTGGAATAATGCAAGGTAAGCTTACTATCATACAGGTTAAACGAAGAGTACAAATATCAATAATATACTTTTTGCAGGATTAAAAATGTGTTTAGTATTACACAATTATTTTCCTGATCAAATTTAGACCCAAATTGTCACAGTAAAAATATTATTATTTGAGAGTGTGACGTTTTTTCTAAAGAAAGGCTTGATTAGGCCTAAATTAAAATAGGTATCCTCTTTCCAGATAGTTTCTAACATTCATGTTATTAAAGTTCATCTACTTTCTTTACCCGAAAGATGGATAGGTTGTTAATATTATTTGCCGGAAGGCCTATTGAGGGTTGTTTATTTTTCTCTTTTTTTCCCATGATTTGTATATGGTTTCGTTACCTACCCCCCTCCCCCTTTCCTTCTACCCTTTTTTTTTTATTTCCTCCCCTATGTCGAGCCTTTCACTGATGAAATGAGAGCTCGGAGATGAAATAAATAATCTCTACAGATTTCGATTGTCAGGCTCGCTTATATTGAAATGTTAACGTCAATGTAGCAAATTTATGATGGAAAATTTAACGTGTTTCAAAAAAGAGAGGAAATCGTGCGTAACGAAAGAGGGTATGCTTTATATTTATATATATATATATATATATATATAGTGTGATCTATATATATACACACAAAGCACACCCTTTCTCGATTTTAAAATGATGGAACAGGTGCGTTGCTCAAGTTTCTTTTAGGTCCTCTCGGTTTCGACATGTTTTGATGTATTATTACAAAGTATTTAATGAAACATTTGGCACACACACACTCGCACACTACCAAGGTAGTTTAACGATTTAAAATTAAATAAGTCTGAAAGCTTTCACTGATATATAAATGATCTGTAATTTTATTTCTGTTTCTTTTTCTTTAATTAAATATGTCAAAGCATAATATCTCGGGGTATAAATCTTAAGATTACATTTTGATTTGTTTTTTTTTCAACCTGTTAGCAAACCTTTTATACATAAAAGTATATAAAAAACTGACATGAAAAAGTTAAGTTTTCGTATGAAGAGTCTTATCTGAGAGATAGAAAAGTTACTTATTCATACGCTATTATCAACATCTATAAAATAACTCTGATAATATTTTACTATATTATTAATGATTATTGCAAAACGAAAGGTATTTTTAAAAGAGTATTTCTAGGAAAGTTTGATTGTCGCTAGCTTAAACTAAAGAAGCATTATTATCAATTATCAATGAAATATAGTAAAACCATATGTACAAATAAAATCATTAATTTATTATTCCAGGTATTTAACGTACACTTTATGAACCGAATGATTAGGCCTATATAAGCATACGTATTATAGATTAACCTAAATTTAGAACAGACACAACACCCAGCCCCCAGACCATCAATCCATCACTGGTAAAGGAGAAACTCACATTTCACAAATGAGAATTTTTTCGGACAAGCCTGGAAACGAATCTGGAGCCCTTAATTCAGCAGGCAGACACCCTACTAACTGAGCTAAGTTTTCAGACTTAAATTAATACTAATCTCCATCTTGGTCACACCCAACGTCCCATCAAAAACAGTAGTGGCGTGCCCTGCCCGCTAGTGCAATGCATAGTATTATACATTTAAATAGAATTTTTAAAGGGAAACATTAAACAATTATATTTATCAAAACAATTAAGTGTTGATAATACCAATTAAATCGATTACTCAAATTTAAATATAGTCTAGAATTTATTTTTTTCACGTGTAGATTAAAACGGCTATAAAAATGTAAATAGAAGTATGAAACAAAAATTGCACTTATTTTTTTGTAAAACATAATTTAAGGTATTTTCTTACAATAAAATTAGCTTCTTAAAGATTTGATCTGGAAGGGCATTCAACAGTTTAGTAAGGACATTATAAATTTTTAATGAATTTAATATTTCTGAATATTCATTATATTCTATATTCCATCATTTTTTTCTCCTACATTAATTACTTTTACATTTATTTAAAAGCTAACGTTAGTGATATTGAAATTTGTCAAAAAAATCAATGGATATAAACATGATATTAAAATTATATTTTCGTATTAAAACTCATAGTAGATATGTTGGGTATCAAATCTAAGACACAGCCTCCAAGCCAGACACCTTGTATCTAAGTGATAAGGGGATGTTCCATCGCTTGAGCTCTTTTTTTCAATATGTCTTAAAATTGTTTATTCAAAATAAAATAATGAAGAATTTATGTGCACAATTGCTTGTATAATAATACTTCCTCTAAAAACAAAAATAACTAGAAAAGCAGACAAAATCGTTAGTTTAAAAGTAAATACGGATATTCTAGTTTCCTTAGAATGGGATATATTTTGTTATTATAAAGAATAATTCCCTAATTATTTCAGTGTCTTTTTATAAAAGATATTATACGTGTTTTTAATTTTTAATTTTCTTATTAAATTAATTTATAATCAATCAAGTGTGAAATTGAAGCTCATATGCAGAAACTTATGATTAAGGGTGTTACATGGTAGATCACTGAGTTACGCAATATTTAAGAAGTGCCTTGATATTTTTAAATATTGTTTTCAATAAAATTTAGTAGAAAATTATTTGGATGCTACTGGCCAGTTAAAATATTTAAAATCTTCAGATTAAAGTAAAAACAAAAAATAATTTACGTGAAAGTTTGTACTTTCGAGATTAAAGCAAAAGGTTAGAAAGCTAAATCTAGTATTCGTCATATAAAATAAAGTCATTTTCTGATAAGGTCACATCATTAAAATTTTAAGATAGTTTGGGATTGTTTGATAAAGTTTTAAGTAGATCATCAAACATTTTTAAAACAAGTTAAACTTAAAATTTTCAAGCTTTTTAGCTAGTAAGAACATTCGACTACACTTTGGGGAAAGCAAAATTAAAATATATCAAACCACTTCATAAACAATCCGGTATTTCTAAACATATACAACGCTTATAAAGCTCAACTATAGAGCATTCTTAATTATAATTATAATTATATCTACTATAAAGTTTAACCATAACTCTAAACAAGCTGAGTTTTTTTTTGTCATCATGTCTTAATATACATTCGGGTTATACGTTAATTTACTAAACGCTATTGGGTTATGGATGAGGAATATTTAATTTATAGGAAGTGTACCACATTTTCGTGGAGAGATAGAATGGGAAAACATTTAGGAAAAGTTACCCTCACTACCCACGACCGGGATTAAACCACGATATCCCCGTCATTGGGAGTATAATCTATTGCGATGATAATGCCTCAAAACCATACGTCCGATGAAGCGGGTAAACATTCTGTTACTTTGAATAAAATAAGATATGATATTTAGCACCGCGTCTTACTACCCGTTCGGGTTATACACTTTAGGTACTAATTACGCTATTGGATTAGGAATTGGAAAGGTTGAACTAGAGGAAGTGAACCCGCATTTGCGTGGAGTGAGAGTGGAAAACCATTTAGGAAACCCCCCCACCCCCCAGTTCACCCAACCGAGATTCGAACCTCGATCTCCCCGTCCTAAGCAGTCGAGCTCAACACGACAAGCGCGTTAGCCAACTACGCCACAGAGGTGGGTAATATAAAATAAGTACTAGCTGATAGTGCAATTTATTATTTTTACCACTCCTGAAAAATCAGTTGATATCTATCTTGGAAGTTGATGTTTGAAGTTCATCATTCGAGAAGGTTCGACGAGAAAACAAGTCTATTAATTGGATTTAAAACCCCTCTTTGTCATAGTCTTAATGGAGAAAATTGACTTCTCCCTTCACTTTCCGTTCGACCACCACTAATAGACGCAAACCCTACCACCTTTTCCATCCCCTTATTTGAAACGTACAGCTTGTTCTATCCCAGTTGAGTTTGTGCCTCCGACTAACTGAAGCGCGTAATGATGCAAGGTCAAAGCAAACGTTTCGAAAGTTTTCGTCGTCCCACCTCTCCCTTGCTTCCCCAAACCACTCTCATAGTCATCAACATACCCCTTTCTCATTTCCCTTTCTCCTTTAATATGAAGAGTTGAGATCTGGTTGAATACCTCCTATAGTTTGGTGATAAGTTTACATCTCTAACAACCCCTCTAGTGTTCACAATCTAAACATGACTGCTGAGACGGTTGTGCTTAACTTTTATCTCTCTCGCTTCATTAAACCCTGTTCTAGAACTTTCGGTTGTCTTTTCTCCTGAGATCGAGTTATTGTCGGATTTATGAACAGGAATCATTAGGTGATTCTAATTCACTTATTTATATGATTGTGGGCAGCTTGTTTTTCACCGACTTCATTGACCACGTGATCTAAGGCAATACTCTCGCAATAGACTAGACTGTCAATGACTGGGAGATCGTGGTTCGATTCCGGTTGGGTGTACGGTAGGGTGATATATCTTCAATGGTTTGGCTCTCTCTCTCTCCATGCAAATGCGGGTATACCTCCTCTAAATTAAACATTCCTAATCACCAACCCTTTAACTTAACTTGTTCATAAGTGTATACACCAAATAGGTAGTAGAACGTAATTTTTTAATTAATCGTTATTTCCACTCGACTGGGACATCCGACAATTTACACTAATAAAATAGGGGCGATGTAGGTAGAATTTAGAGGGAATGTCATTGTTTTTGAGTGGATGGAGGGTAGAAAAAGTATATTAGGGCAAAAAAAGGATAACTCAAAACAACTGGCTGGGACTCAAAAATTTTACCTCCGCGTAGGTGGAAAAGCAAACTATACACCACTAACGCCTTTATCAACGTGTGCGGCAGTTTGGGTATTTTATAATTTAATCTACTTTAAGTGAACAAAAAAGTGTTTAATAGTGACATGTGGTTGACCACTAACAAACTATACACTTTAAGTAAAGGGGGGAGGAGGAGGAGGAGAGTTAATTTTAATAAGACATTCAGACACCTTGGCAACTAATTGGCTTTTTGTGTGCAGCCAAAACTGTTAAGTCAAAGACTATATTCAATAAAAATTACTATAATTATTATAATAATGGGTCTACCTTTATATATAGTTTTGTTATAGGTTTTGTAATATAAATTGAAACATGTAACTTTCAATGTAAACCGGTGCCATCGACATTTAAACTTAATAAAACCTATTAAGTTTCTTTAAGTAAAGTATAAAAACAGATGATTAAAAAATAATCTTTTAAAACTTTCTTAATTTAGTGAGCATTGGGTGACAAGGTCTAAGACTACGAAGCTCATTCGAATGACAACAGTTCACTATTAGTATGTTAGAGCCGAGACTATGACGCTCGTTATTATGACAACAGTTCACTCCCTTACAGGTAAGAACATTTTTCCATTCAAATGAACTTTATAATATCTGCTTTTAAAGCCTCTAAAAGTGCAATTTATATTACAATAATGAATGTATTGTTTATCTTGGACAAAATAATGTATTCTTTCCTACAGACTGCAAGACATTATATAAACCGGAACTTTATAAGTTTTTGTCTGGCTTATTTTTTAACATACTCTTTCTGAAAATGGAGACATTTAAGTACAATATTCGGATAAACATAACCTAGGATAACACACTTTAATTTAAACATCTAACGCGTAGCGTACGAGACAGAAGTGTTTGTGATAGTAAGATAATTTTTCAAATCCCAGTTGGATGTAAATAAACACTTGGTACTAGAATCTTCAATTAACTTTGACCTGCTTTTGTGGTCACATGGTCTAAGGCGTCACTCGCACAATAGACTAGACTGCTGATCAAAGCGAGATTGTGGCTAGAATCCCTGTCAGGTGTACTGAGGGTAGTTCTTCCTAAGTGGTTTTCCAATAAATCTCCACGCAAATGCGAGCACACATCCTACAAATTCAACCTTAGTAATGACTAATGAATATCGTTGCTAGTAAATAGGTGTATAACTCAAATGGGTAGTAATACGTGGTGCTTAAAAGTTATATTTAACTGTTACTAAGCTGTAAAAACTACTCCAGGAGATGGTTAGAAATTTTGTGTACGTCTATCCTTTATTTAAAGATCAAATAAATTAAAGTATTAATGAATTATGTATTAATTAAATTAGGTTCAAATATGCATGTCTAGTCTACCTCCAACACAAGTGCTTTTACACTATTAAAATCTTGTATTTTTAAGAAAGTGATATATATAATACAATATTAATTTTCTAAACTACTGTACGATACGTTCATTAATACAGAATATTCCTATGTTTGGTATCCGGTTCTAGGACATTTCAACCCTTTAATCACTATAAACTGAAAAGAGGATGGCAAATGATATTTTATCAAGATATATATCTAGCCAGCACAAATGTGGAAAGGAATGTTACTCATGAAATATTGGTGTATGTGAGTGTGGATATTTTTGGGGAAGAATTCTTGGAATTTATTCCCCCCAGAATGTCATCTCAGAAACCTAGAATAACAAGCATTCTTCCATATCTCTTTATTGGTAGGAAGAAGCTATATGGGGCTTAGTTAGGTACGCTATGGAATGAAATCTTTGATTGGAATCTTAATGTTAAATCAACTTATGCAGGCAAAATTAAGGAAATTCGATCAAAAGAGTCAAAATGGCTAATTATTTATCTAAGCCGTTGTTAAAATGTTAAAATTTCATACTTTAACAGAAGCCTTTATAGTTTATTTTAGATACATTGTCCATAACGTTAGAACATATTAACTATAATAATCTTTATAAATAGTACGTCACAATCGCATAGGCCCACACTTTCTCATATGGGCTAATATAGTTTGTGACAAAACTTTCAAAAATCAGTTACCAGTAAACTAACCTCAAACCTGTTTTGTGGGAAAAATAACATACATTCTTAATAATTGTGAAAAAACTCCATAGATACCCATTTTGAATAAAAAAGGTCATTTTACCCAATATTTTATACTTTCTAAAATTAGCCATCAATAAACTAGTCTTAACCGAATTACTCCCCCTCGCCCCCCTAGATACATTGAAATGCAAGTTTATATGTCATCTAAAATACCCCCCAGATAACAGTTTTAAACAAAATCGTTATCATTAATCATGTAAAAAAGTTATTTTAAAATTTCAAAAAAATTAATCAATAAACTGCCCTTCATTGAAGGTATATAATCAATATAATAAACAGTCTCATGGCACTACTATATAAAATCTAAATATCATATTTGAAACAAATCCACCAAACAGTTTTTCCTGTCACCTCAAGTACGGACATACATACATACAGACAGACAGACAGACAGACAGACAGACAGNTATGAAATACGATAATCATTAAATCAGTAAATTATAATGTAATTTTTTTTGTTTGTAGCAGTGTAATATATTTTTAATTAATAGTAAACAATTTTAATATGAATTAAAAAAATATTCAAATTTTAAAATTTATTATTATTCATAAAAAAAAGGTTAATAGAAAAATGAGGGTGGATAGGGGGGGGTGCGGGGGAAAATTAAGCAAAAATATCCACCATAATCTTGAGGTTGAAATATTTACGATCACAATACAAACATTATCTCTAAATAATAAACTAAAAATAGGTGTGGTAATAGTTTTTACATATTTAGTTCTTAGAAGAATGATGCAATTTATGAAAAGACCTGCCTCGTCAGTCTCGTTTAGTTTGGATTGCCAAGATTTAGGAGGTAGAGGCTTAAATCCCAATCACATATCTCCCTATACGTAAATGTGGCTACATATTTTAACCCTACCTACTTTGCTTCTATCTTATTTGTCGGTTTTATTTATTAAACAACACTGTTGGTTTCATTTATTAAAAACAACACTTTTTAACTTGCATAAAAATAACAAAACATAATGGCGTTGCTATGATAACACAGAGCAATAGAACACGTGTTTAGTAATGAAACAAAGTGAATATTTATTTTTAATACACAACACCCCCTCCCAAACACGTGTTAAAATATTAATGTCTCTCACTCCAATTCTTTGTACACACTTACGCTGGCTCGGTCTGAACAAAGCTTTGGTAAGAGCACCAGCTATCATCTCGTTCGTTGGAATGTACTTAACGTTGATTTCTCCTGTATTGATGCCGAATGCCAATATGTTTGGTACGCGAGTGGTACATGGGATTATTAATGAGCTTTTATGCTCCTTGACTGTCAAAATATACAAGAGTCGATTTTGCATCGACACTCAAATAACCAATTTCTTTTAACAAGTTACACAAGTAAAGTGTCTCTTTTGCGGTGTCCGTGAGAGCCATGTACCCTGCTTCAGTGCTCGAAAGAGCTACTGTGGGTTGTTTTACTGCCTCCCACGTCACGGTAGATTCTGCCCCTTGAAAAATGTAGCCTGTTTGTGATCTCCGGTCGTCATGAGATCCTACCCACTCTGCGTCCACATATCCAATAAGTTCAGCACCTGATCTCTAGTATACTAGTCCATGGTTTCTCGTACCTTTCAGGTATCGAAGGACACGTTTTGCTGCACTCCAGTGTACTATCCCAGTGTGTCGATTGTACTGGCTCAAGGAGGTCATGTCATACGCAATGTCAGGTTTTGTCGATACATCAAGGTACATCAGAGAACCAATGAGTTTTTGGCATGGAACATCCCTCATTATATCTCTCTTCCTTTGTGAATGGCTCCATGGCCTAGGCTAACTTACTGTTTACATCTAATGGAGTGTTCACTGGTTTGCAGTCTTGCAAACAGAATTTCTTGAGAACATCATCTATACATGATTTCTGTAAAGTAGTGACTGACTTTGAATTCTCATCTTGTTTGTATTCAATTCCAAGACAGTAGTGCAGTTTTCCTAAATCCTTCATCTGGAAGTTTTGAGATAAATCATCTATTAAACTTGTGTAAGCTTCTATGCTGTTTGTCAAGATGATTAAATCATCTACATAGACAACAATGATCATATTCACACAAACATAATTCATATAGTAGACAAAATTGCTCTGTTGCTAAGGCAGCAACTAATCTCATTGAGCAAAGTCAAGCAACTGCTCCAAAAGTTTCATGGAAGTCGATCCCAGTACGTTGATTATAGCCCTTCGCTACTAACCTATCTTTGCGGCGTTCAAATTTACTATCTGGTCCATACTTTGTCCTTAGTACCCATTGACAATCAATGACAGTTTTATATTTAGGAAGTTTCTTCAATGTTCAGGCCTTGCTTTATGTCAAAACGTTAAACTCGGCTTTCATCGCTTTCTGTCATTCTGCTACATATGGCCCTTCTAAGGCTTCTTGTAGTGACGGATTTACCACCTCTTCAAACGCCAAGCTCACACTTTCATAATTTTGAAATACCAAATTAAACTATTTGCTGGTCTTCCAAGCTTGCCAGTTTTAATCAATTTAGGTCAACTAGACCCTTTCTTATTCTTAGTCACTGTGCAGTCTTGGCTTGGGTTTTATGAAAGAAATTCACTTGAATTATTTGATTGGAAGTTATTCTCACTGACCTCAGGATGCAGTATTAATGAGGTCACTTTCTTTGACTTTATCTAAATGTTCATCAGCTTCTTCAGATACAGTGTCTTTCACACTTTTATCAACATAGAAGTAGATAAGTTCAAAGTTAACTGTTTCCTTATGTTCATTCAAAACCTCAACAGTTTCGAAATTCTCTAAAATTTAACATCTCGATTTCTTACTATTTTCCTTTTCTCTGGATCCCAAATTCGGTATGCCTTGGTTCTTTTGAGTATCCTACAAAAACACCTGCTTTGGATCTTGGATCAAACTTTTCTTTATTTAGAGCTTTATTTAGCATTTAACTTTGCAACCAAAAGTCCTAAATTGTCCTATTTTTTGTTCCAAACCACACACAATTTCATAAGGTATTTGATCTTCCAGCTGTTTTGATGGACATCTATTTCTGATTTAAGCAGCTGTGGAAATCGCTTCCGCTCAAAAACTTTTTGGTAGGCCGGACTCCAACACCATACCTAGTGCCATCCCCACCCAGCGTGAGATTCATGAGCTTGTCTTTGCCATTCTGTTCTGGGGTTTCTACTACCGTATGTTCTCTTCTTAAACATGCGGTACGCATCTTTTCTATGAAATCTTTTCCGCAGTACTCCAGACCGTTGTCTGCCTGCAAAGTTTTAATTTTCCTTTCATGGCAATTTTATTCTGACGCTTTGAAGGTTTTGTAAGCCTTTTTCACATCACTTTTGTTTTTAAGAAAATGCACTTTTACCCTATTTGATTTATCATCGATGAACGTTTGAAATTAGAAGCTTCCCCGTGAGACTTTACTCTCATGGGGCCACAAACCTCTGAGTGCACTGATTCAAGTAATCTGTCACTCGTTGACTCGGACCTTTTTGGAAAAGGTGTAGCAACTTGCTTTCCTAAGACGCACGTTTCACAAATTGAAAATTGTTCTGAGCTCTTAAAACCCATTCCACTAACCATCTCTTTCTGAACAAGTCTACGCAAGTCATGTTCGTTTAAATGCCCATACCTCCTGTGCCACATTTTAAGTTCACTAAGGCTATTCGTTGCACTAACATTAGTTATATATGTTGAGCTTACGTTTGACACTTCAGGTTCGATAAAATACAAATGTTTGCGTTTATGGGCAGTTAGCAACACTTCACCGTTTTTGTCGACAGTTTCAGCATTATTTGCTTTTAAACATGCGCTTACTTCTTTCTGAACGATTTTTGAAATAGAAAATAAATTTGTCACAAGTGTGGGTATAAAAATTTCGTTCGCTAACCTCGCTTTAACTATTCGTCCTTTTCCATTCAAAACGTTCCTTACTGCAGTTCCAATTCCCTTTATGTCGGTCATGCTGTCGTCCACTAACCTAACTCTCTGATTTACGGTTGGCGTGAGCTCCGAAAAACTAATCTTGTTGCGGCACATATGTAATGTAGCTTCGCTGTAAGCACACCACACGTAATACCTTTAAGTCAGCTGCGTGAGGAGTGTGCTCTTTGACAATAAAGACACAATCTCTTCTGCAACTGCATGAATTTTCTCCGATGTTATTGAAACTTGCTTTTCATTCGACCTTTTTGTCCATCAATCAGCTGCCTTGTGTCTTTTTTTTTTAATAGTTGCACTTATATGATTTCTTTGGTGTTTTGAAATGTTTATTTTTTCCACAACCCTGGCCTTGGTTTTGACCATTTGTAGAATTCTGATTTTTATTGTTCATATATATTTTTTGTTTTTATCTACATTTAGTCCTCCGTAAGATTTTACATACAAAGCGCCAGCGCCCTCTGAGTCAGATTTCTTTTCCTTTCTTGCACTATATCCTTGGAGAAGTTTTACTTTCATCGACTTATAAGGATTACTTCCATTCTTTGTCTCCATGTGTTGTATTTGTCTTTTCCTTGTTTTTCGATGTTCATTGAGAATCCAGATGCCATATACATTTCTTGGAAAACTTACTTATTTCCGGCGTCAAAAACGTGTTTAATATTTTCTCACTTCTGATCATCCTATCACTTTAAACACACAGATGATTTATTTTGCCGTTCAACATAAACGTTGTTACAGCACCCTGGGCCCATAACATGTTGGTTTCATTTATTAAAAACAACACTTTTTTTATCTTGCGTCAAAATAATAAAACATTATGGCGTTGCTATAATAGCACAGAGCAATAGAACGTGTTTGATAATAAAATAAAGAGAAATGTTTATTTACAATACACAACAATATTATTGTGAATATATGAACTACACGTGAATTAAAACTTTTATTGGAATTTTGAAATAAATTATATTTTCTATCTTTATGGGTTTTTTTTTGCATAGAACTGAAATTATGAGAGAAATATAGTATGTGGAAATTCAGGTTTGTGAAATTAATTAATTTTAATTTATTTCGTATGAAATAACGAGTATATATTTTATGTATAATTTTGTTTAATGCCACGGCTGCATTTTACTACCCGTTTGGGATATACGCCTACGTACTAATTAAAACAATGGGTCAGGGATGAAATAATTTTTAGAAAGTATAACTGCCTTCGTAAAGGGAGGTTGAAAAACAATTAAAAAACACTCAGTTAACTCGACTGAGATTCGAACCACGTTATCCTCGTCATCGGCAGGCCTGTATATTACAAAAGCGACGCCTCTATAGTGTCCATTCAACCACAACGAAATTGGTGTTTATGTTTTGGGTATGTGTGAATAAAGATGTTGATTTGTTTTCTAGCACCGCGTCTAACTACACGTTCAGGTTATATGCCTATGTACTAATTACACTAATGATTTAAGGATTATAAATGTTTAATTGAGAAGAAGTGTAGCCGCATTTGCGTGGAAGGATATGAGAACATCATTTAGGAAAAAAAACACCCACAGTGCTCCTGGCTGGTATTGAACCCCGATCTCCCCGTCTTAGACAGTCTAGTCTAACACAAGATTGACACGTTATACCAGGTGGCCGCCGAAGCGGGATAGGTGTTAGTGTTTATGCTTATGTGTAGTTTTGTGTTTTTGTGTATGTGTGTATGAGTTTGTGTGTATATCTGGGAGTATGTGTTTTTGTGAAAAGTATTGACTGATTGAGGGCTTTTGTCGTATGCTCAAAGAAATTTTGTGCTCGAAGGAAGCTGCTACCGGGATCTTACTTACTTTTTGCCATGGTATAACAAAACGTATCCTTAAGCACTCCCCACTCAACCCCTTAACCTCTCTATTCTTCACTAGCTCTACCTTGCGCCTATATTCATCCGATCTCCTAATTGGATTCCTCCCTATCAAACTTTCAGCAGTTTTCATCATCCTCTATGATTCTCGCTGCTCCGTACCCTTTATTCCACACCCCCTTTCTCCACTTCTCCAACAGACTTATTTTTACTTGATCGCGTCTCGTTTAAGGAAACTTGCGGTTCTCATTACTAATTTTCATACCTTCCAAACACTTAATCAAACTTTATCGGACTTTTTTTTCTTTTGGCAAAGACAAGTTCATCAATAAAAAAAATATTAAAATCTCGCATCACTGTTCGCATACACTAAAGTTCGATTTTAACGTTGGCTGAAAAATGGGGAACCGAATCTGCTTTAGTGCCGCAGTAATCCACATGCTAGCAGAAATTAATTTTGATCCTTGATGCTTTTCAACACCAACTATAAACAATTTCCATAGGACCAAGATTAATATCACAATGGAAGTTTTCAAATTATTGTGTTGTGTGGTAAAACAAATTAAAACAAAATACTGACACACGTGCTTTTAATTTAACAAGATATTTCAAATATCCTCACAACAGTAAACGTGGCTGTCTGATAGTATCTCACTTTATAGGCGCATACGCACCAATATAGTCGGTTGGTTTTAAAATGGTATTGGGTCACCCAAGATGAGGCTGTCACTCATAAAAAAGGAAAGCTGAAGTTATTCAGCAGACAACGCCGATGAGGCTGAAATTTTGGGATTTGCTTAAGAGCTTGTCATGTGATTAATTTTATTCCTGATCTTGTTTTATCGGTGAACTTGTGAATAAAGTCAGCCATCACTCTCGTAACAGACTTGTCAGCTGGTATTGCGATAGTTGAGGTTTTATGAAATCAGTTGGGTGTACTGACGTTTATTGTTTAGCATCATGTTTTACCAATAGTTCAGGTTATAAGCTTATTTACTAATTACGCTAATGGTTTTTTGAGATTAGGAAGGTTATATTCAGAGGCAGTGTACCTGCGTTTGTGTGGAGGGAGAAAGGAAAACCATTTTGGAGAAACCACCCTCAGTACACCTGACCGAGATTTAAACGTCAAGCGCCTCGTACTTGACAGTCTATTCTACTATGAAAGTAGTGTGGGTTTCTCCCAAATTGTTTACCACTCTTCCTTTACGTCAAGCAGGGTGCAATTTTCTTTAAATCCTATCTCACTCCCTATCCCAAATCATTAATATATATATATATATATAGGATATATATATATAGGATATATATATATATATATATATATTAATGATTTGGGATAGGGAGTGATATATGTCACCTATATATATATATATATATATAGGTGACCTGGTGGTATAGTGGTAGGGTGTCGGTCTTCTGTGCTGGGGTCCGGGGTTAAATCCTCGGTCCCGGCACAGATTTATCTGATAACCAAACCCTTCCTTCACCTCTGACAAGACATCTTGTGAATGTGTGTAATGCCAGGCCTCTACCGTGGTTGGAATACCACGTTAAACTGTAGGTCCTCCATTTAATCTCACTATCACCCTACCATTACACATTAGCGTAAATGCGTACAACCCGAACGGGTAGTAAGATACGGTGCTAATAATAATAATAATAATAATAATAATAATAATAATAATAATTAGTATATATATATCCCTACCATAGATTTCTATGAAATTGTAATTCTATCAACAGTGAGTGGTCGTCTGAATGGACCCAGGACTACGAACAATTCTAAAGAAACTAGCACCCATACTATAATCAAACCACGATATTTAACAACTACAAGCGAGCATGGAATTATTTTAATCTGAGTGTAATATAAATTATTACAATCGTTGATTTCATTTGATTAATGAAGCATAAAACAATATGGATTTTTAAGAAAGCAACCAGAAGCCGGCCTTTTCGATCATGCAGCTTAATAAAACGAATCACTTCAATTTTGTTTTTAAATAATAGCTTTATATAATTTTTATTTGGACCAGTATCTTTTATTACTTTTAATTCCATACATCGTCTATAAACATACTTATACTTTTGCATTATTAATAATATGGTCAAATGCTAATTTATGATATATATAATATTTATTGAAATATTAAACACCCAGGTCTTTACAAGTTTGTGAATGGCATGGACACATTTGAATACAAATAAATCATTAATGAAATATGCTAAATATAGAAGGAAGAAAATATAAACACACACCCAACCATACACATATTAATACCTAATTTATAAAACTTCATGACGTCAACCTGTATCCAAATTATTCCGACTGAGTGAGCTGCTACCATCTCTTTACGATGATAGAGCATGTACAGGATGTGATTATGTAAGCACAACGAACCCTCCGACCGTAAATCTCAGTTTTCTAGTCACGAGCAGCTCGGCAGTACTCTTCACGATGTTGAGTTTACCTGCTCCAGGCCCACTGCCCCACAAAAAATTCTGGAAGTGCAGGAGTTTTTATCACTGGATTATTAAATCAGTCAAATAATTTTCATCTCTTTCTTTTTATATATATATATATATATATATATATATACAAAATACATATATACAGAGGGGTCCAAAAAATGTACTTAAAGTTTGATAGTCCATATATTCTGACAAATTTGACTTGTAGGTACACAATTTTTGGCACTGAGAGAGAGTTATTGTTATGGAGTATGATCTAAATGACCGCCAGTAGCATCTAAACAACCCCGATGGCGCTTAACTGCAGACTGAACTACGCATGTCAATGTATCTGGCGTAATGGCAGTACATGACGCTACGATTGTTTCACGTAGCTTGTTGATTGTAACTGGTTTTTGTCGATACACGTGATCCTTGATGGTCCAGTACCGGTAGATGTCCAGAGGTGTCAAATCAGAAGACTGAAGTGGGTACCCAAAATGACCTTTGTGACCTACCTATCATCCGGGTAGTGTGTCATCCAAGCACGACATGACATCTCGATGGTAGTGAGGCGGGGCTCCATCTTGTTGCCTGTAAAACATTTCATCACCATACAGGATTTGGATGGCAGGCAAAATCCTTGTCTGAAGCATATCACGATACACCTAACCAGCTATGATACCCTCGAAGAAGAAGAAGGGACCAATTAAACCACGCGATGACAGACCACACCAAACATTAAGCCCCGGTATATTCACTGCCTTGTACACATTAACGTGAGGATTTTCAAAAAACCCAGTAGAAACAATTGTGGTGGTTCACAGTACCGGTAAGTTTGAATTGTGCCTCGTCAGTCCACACAAATTTCCCTGGAAATTCCTCACCCTCGCATGGTTGGCGAGGACAACCCCCATCCGCGTGTCATTTCGTTTTGAAATTATTGATTTACAAACAATGAGTGCATTTTTTTGGACCCCTCCTTATAATGTTGGTAGCAATTATACTAAAGCTGCCTCAATGTAGGGCCTACATAGTGTACATAGTTCACTTGACATGTCGCGTGGCACGTGGCACGTTATTTAATTTACTTAGAAATTATTTATCAACATTCTGATTACCCATTCGGAACTTTGCTCTAATTAATTTGTGTATTAAATCTATTGTATTGATATTTTTTTGTGATTTTAAAGTTTAATTAAATGTTCATCGCTCATCAAAATTGATACACCAACGATAGAATAGAAATATTTATTTTTATTTTAACTTAAGAGAAATAATAACGACTTTTGTCTTACTATATCAGGTCATTGTACCTAATGATTCATTTGGTAAGCTAGTTTTCATCTTTGGTTTTTTTATTAAAATGAAAAGGGTATTCTTGGTTCAACGAATGAATTAAAACCTAATTGTAAGAAGATTCAGCTCGTTACTAAACATAAGCCAAAGAAACAACTCCGAATTGGAGCTAATTGATGCATAACTAATATTTATACGTGGGAAAAAATTGTTACAAATTAGATCAACCATTTATTTCAGTAGGTCCCGAGTCTGATACAAGCCGCATACATAGTTTTAGGAAATTTCTAGGCAAGAGAAAAGTAAAATATTATTTTCATTATTCTTGAAATCTTCAGTGAGATAATAAATAACACATTTTCTAATGGTCATTCTTTTATATTTACAGGATAACTTTGTATTTTTTT
>CABFOV010000870.1:0-29045 GCA_902141375.1 Timema poppense
ACCTCTTTGTCCATTGGCAGCAGTGTAAAGTGTGAACTGTGTTCTTCTTTTCATTGTGAAGGCCATATTGTGTTTGTCCCCCCTTTTATATGTTTCTATCCACCTTTCCTGTACCTTCTTCCAAATATAATACGTTATAATTATTTGTAATTCTTGCACACAACATTTAAAATATACCTAATATGTCAAGTGAAATGTTTTCTTCACAGCTTTGATGCAGATGCAACGTTGTCATGATTGGACTAGGCGCCAGTAAGAAATCTCTCAAGAAAACGACAGGTAGACCAGAAAGGTTTGGGAACTTGTTGGCTAACTCGCCAAGACCCTGAAGCATAGTATTACATAATGTTTTAAGGGTCTGTGATGTTGTAATCTATTTTTAATTACTGCCTTTAACAATATTTTATATTATACACATGTTATAGTTTCAAATTTGGTACATAACCCATGGATATGGGATTCAAGAAATTCTAAACCAAATGTGCCAAATTCATCTGCCATTTTTAGAAACTGTAAATTACTCTACATCCATTACTGTTTTCAGCCTGTGGCCTGGGTCAGTTTTTTATTCAAGCCATATATTTTCCACTACCAACTTGCTAGGCCTGTCGTAGCTATTTTTAGAAACTGTAAATAAGTTTTGTTTTAGTTAGATCCATAAGAGATTAATAAATCAGTGCCAATTAGTGACCCAAAGGACTGGGATTGTGTCCTAGCACCGTTCGTGTTATATTAGTTAGGCTATTGAGATAAGTAGGTAGAATTTCAGGGGAATTGTACTCACATTTAAGTGGAAGAAGAGTGGGAAACCATTTAGGGGAAACTACCCTCAGCACACCCGAGCAGGAGTCAAACCTCGATCTCCCCGTCACCGGCAATACAGTTTTAACACTTAGGAGTGATATGTTAGACCATGCGACCACCATTTCAAGCATGGGTTAGTGTTTAGTAAACATGGAAATAGTGCTTGACATAATAACTAGGTTGGGAATGAAGAGTACAAGCAATAGGTTCTACCAAGAAGTGAGTCAACAACACCGGACAGACAGACACGTTCAAAGTTCAAACCCAATATAATTTGGCGTTTCCTATTTAACATCATTTTAACAGTTCTCATAAGTTTGAAAGATGATTGGGTAATCTTAGAGTGGCACTGAATTACCATGGCAACATTTAGTAAAGCATAGCTGATCTAACAAGTGGCGATAATTTCAAAACTCTTGAGTTTATATAGAACGAATAATTTTCTAATGAGCCACTTCAGTGGCTGACTGGTCCAAGGTGTCACTCTAGTGTTGGACTGGCCTGGTGAAGACAAGGAGATTGGGGTTCAAATCTCGGTCAGGTCTAACGAGAGTTTTTTTTCTCTCTAAATGGTTTCCCACTCTCCTTCTACACAAATGAGGGTAGATCACCTCTAAAATGCTTCCTTGTCCCTAACCCAGTACAGTAAAAAATTATATATGAGTATAACCTGAACAGGTAGTAAGATGCAGTGAGAAAAAAAATGCTAATAGGTTAAAAAAAACAACATATATATATATATATATATATTGTAAACACAGTGTGTAAACTCTGAACTATGTAATCTAAGTGATAGGGGAAGAAGTTAGGTTAGGCCTTGAGAGAAACAAATACAACTTTCATCTTCATTTCTTCGCACTCTCTTCACACTTGCAGTCACATATTACCGCTATGACTTGTCGCCAGTTCATAGAGGATGGGAACGCATGCACACATTTAAATGACACGAGAGAAGTTTTCTATTCTATAACTAATTTAATAACATGGAATATAAACTATAGAATTCTTTTCAAAAAATGATATTTGGTGCATGATAACTGTCTATGGGTAGACTACCTTTACTCTACAATATTCTCAGACCATGCAGAGGTGTTAAGATTAACATCCTCTGATTAAGTACCGGACACAACTGTCCTGATAGTCAGTCAGTTTGTCCCTGAATTAACTCCGGGCCATGAACCGGCCGTTCAACCCTAAATGAAATTTACATGATTAGTAGAAAATCAATTGTCTTGAGACTAGGAATGAAATCATAATCTAGGCAGCCGGCTAAAGTTGCAATTATGCACTTCTGTGGCTGCACATTCTTAATTTTGAGTGTACACTCTGTTCTAAATGTTGTTTGGCTCCCAACGATACTTTAAATTTTCAGGAATATTTATTTCTCATTTTAAGGTGGGTTGGAAATGGACATTAAAAAAAGGGCCAGTATTTTTGAATTTTTTTTATCAAAATATTTTTTTATCCACAGTAAATAAAATATTACTCCAGTAAAAATGTAGAGTCTTCGCATGGAGATATCGACAGTTGTTGAATATCTATCGTGAGCATAGCGGCATTAGATAAGAAACAATTTAAATGAATAGAAAAGGTTGTCATTAAATTTTAGGACACCCTTGACAGATATTTAACAACTGTTGATATCATCATGTGAAGAAATTAAGCTCTATGTTCATACTGGAGCAATATTTTATTTATTTTGGGCAAAAAATTGTTTTGATATAAAAAATATAAAATTACTTACCTTAACTCACGTCCCCTACGTCCCCATCTTAAGTGAGACAAATTATCAAGGCCGTAGCCAGGGGGGGGTTTTGGGGGTTCAAACCCCCCACGAAAGTTTATGAACAAAATATATATAGTTTTATTTATGGTTCAAACGATATAAAAATTAAAATACAAATACAAATTAGGCGGCTGTGTTATTATAAAAAGTACTTCAAAGAGCTTCTAGAGGTGTTAAATATTTAGAAATTTTTCTAGCGTTCGGCATTTTGGGGGTTATTTTACCATAAAAAAAAACCTCACAGAGCATCAAAAAGTGTTTGATATTTAGAAAATTTCCTACCCTTCGGCAGCTAGGGGGTTATTTTATCATAAAAAAACAATTCAGAGAGCTTCTAGAACCGTTTGTCATTTATAATGTTTTTTATCTTCCAGCAATTGGGGGATGTGCTCACCAAACCCCCCCTGAAATTATTGGCTGGCTACGGCCTTGCAAATTATCATAATAATTAATTATTAAAGTATGTTTTAAAAATGTTATGATATAAAAACAAGTCTACTAAAATGACTACTCAGGCAGTGTTGGTCTGAACTGAACTCACAGTCTTGCAATAAATATTTGGAAATAGTAAATTTAGAAACCGCTTGTTCTAACCTTCAAACAAACCATCAGAAGAGGAGCATGAATAAGTAAAAGCTTTAGTTCGTGATCACAGAATATCATCCCCATCATTTGACCACAAAGATCTTCAGCATCTGAATGTGAAATAAAACAGTTGTTACCAACCTACACTGGAACAATTCAACAAATAGATGTTAACCCAATTTAAAATATCACTCAGCCCCCCACCTCTTAGTTGATGGCAAGTTAATAAGGGCAGTATTTTAATGGTGTGTCTGGGATACATCAATCTGTAGCCCAATAGTGGAAAGAATATCCAGTACTAATGTACCGTTGCCCAGGGGACACCCCAATGTACTAATAGTACATCCTTTCTGTGGAGGTTCTTTCCATGTCCCGGTGAGGTGAGAGTATGATGGTAGGAAATTGACAGGGTAATAAATCCAGTGGATCTAAAACCTAACTTGAGCTTAATTAACCAAACCCTGGTAACCATGGGAATTATTTCTCTTACAAGAAGAATTTACTCTTACCAGCCAGGAATAAACCCAGGACCTTTAGGTCAGCACCCAGGGGTTTAGATCACTGTAGCATAAGGTGGGTTTGAGTAGTATTTTTACACAGATACAATAGGTCCAAAGCCAAATATATATATATATATATNAAAGGAAAGAAAAGTAGGTACAAACAAGAGTTAATTTATTTAAAAAAAAATTTTTGCCCACCTTGTAGTACTGGGTGTTTATTTAGAGCAAATCTTAATTAAAATCTAGATGCATCTGCTCTAAATTAAGACTCACTGATATTATACATTGATGGCGAGGCAAATTTTTGTGTTTATACATGCCAAATTTTAAACTATCACTGGAGGTGGCAAAAATTCACCCTTAATCCTAAATTCAACCAATAATGGCTTAGGTTAAAATTGTTGTTGAGCCATGGCAAATAAATAACTTCCGATGATTCGGCTGTAGATAGTTGTAACAACCGTTTTCTGTGATGGATAGCAAAATAAGTGTAATCAAAGATATTTCATCATTTCATCTTAGACGCTGGACATTAGAACTACAACCGAAACATCGAAAGTTACTTCTTTCCCGTGGATCAAGTCTGTATACATAAGTTTTAATTCAAACGCCAGCTGCAAAAGCTTTCGAAAACAAATTACAGTTTGTCGAATTAATTTTGTAATAAATAAAATGATAGGAGATTTAGTTTGTCAAATTAAATACTCCTAACCAGCTTCATCTTGTACAGCCCATATCAAAAGATTCAAGCAAGCAACATTCCCCATCATGTTTGTGTGAAATTTGTTGATGATGGTAAATTTACTCTGTCGTGCTTCCAGTAGGCTCGTATTGTGGTCATGAACTTGCAGTTTCGTCTGTAAGGACACGCAAAGTCCCATTGAGAACTCCAACACGTACCCAACGAATGTCTTTGGTAGATCTACAGAAAGAGAGGGTTGAGAACTTACAAACATATTTGAGGGTGTTAGTGCAAAAACATGATCGCCCTCATAGATTTAGATGTGATATTTTTGCTATCTAAACTTCCATAAAATCCTGAAATCTAGCCTTAAATAAAATAGTTGTCGATGTTAGCTAGCATCAAGGTCTTGATGGACTGTAAAAACCATTTTAGTTTGAGAGGTAAGCTACCAAAAATCACTGCAAACACATTTTTTCATAAATATGGGGGTTATCATGTTTTATCCTTGACCCTCTCATTTATAAATCTAAACTTTGACGCTGACTAGATGAAAATATCAAATCCTAAACTACAAAATTGTATTCTGAAATAACTTGATGAGTTATTTAGTTAGGTTGATGTTTTCCTTTCTTATTAATACCTATATTATTATTTTTTCGAGCTATTCACACATTAACTAACTGTGCTAATGTATTAAGGATGAGGATGGTTATTTTTAGCACGTCTTACAACTTGTTTGGGTTATAAGCTTATGTACTAACTATGCTAATGTATTAAGGATGAGGATGGTTATTTTTAGCACGTCTTACAACTTGTTTGGGTTATAAGCTTATGTACTAACTATGCTAATGTATTAAGGATGAGGATGGTTATTTTTAGCACGTCTTACAACTTGTTTGGGTTATAAGCTTATGTACTAACTATGCTAATGTATTAAGGATGAGGATGGTTATTTTTAGCACATCTTACAACTCGTTCGGGTTATAAGCTTATGTACTAACTATGCTAATTTTTTTAGGGATTGGGTAGGTTATATCAAGAGGGAGTGTGAAACGGGCAACACAAAGTCCTAAAAGGTGTATCTAAATTTGCATGGAGGGAGAGTGGAAAACCATTTAAGAAAAACCACCCTCAATACATTTGATCGCATTATGAACCTCAATCTCCCAGTCATCGCCAAACTAGTATATTGTGAGAGTAGTGTGTTAGAGCACGCAGCCACCAAAGCCAGTATGAGAAAGGTTGAATTTGACAGAAAGTGCACCTGCATTTGCACGAGGAGGCTGGAAAAAACATTTAGGCGAAAAACTCCAATACACCCGACCAGGATTCGAATCTTGATCCCTCCATCATCGGCAATCTAGTATGTTGCTAGAATAATGCCTTGGACAAATTGATGTTAAAATTTGGGATATTATTTAGTTAATGTTAAACAATGTTAGTGTGGAGCCAGTAGGATTTCACTCAAAGATTATTCAATGTTAGTGAGAGTTAAAATTCTGTCCTTCCATCGCTGAGGGCTGTATTCAAATCTCAGTCAAGAACATAAATGGAATATTTAACACACATGTTGCAAATATTTTTCATTCTACTTAAATCAAGGGGTATCATGCATTAAATGACCAGACATATGAAGAGTCTGAAAAANAAAGAGGCTATAGTAAAATGTCTTTTTTTTTTCCCCAAACACACTTGTTGGTTTGAATTTTTTCTCAACACCTTCCAACTTGTCTATCTTCATAATTACACTAATTGGGTAAACATGAGGAAGGTATAATTTAGAGAAATTGTACCCACATTTGTGAAGAGGAAGAATGAAAAATCCATTAGGAAAAAAAAGTCAATAAATTTGAGATTCAAACCTTGACCTCCCAGTCAATGAAAAACCAATACCAAATAAGACAAGACTTAAGCTTTATCTACACGCCCACCTCCCCTGAATCCCCCACCAAGTGCAAGTATTGTTTTGTAATAACAGAACTTTCATAAAGATGTTTCAAACAAAATTTTACATAGAATTTTATAATGAAATTTAAAGAAATATATTATCTAAAAAGTATTTTATAATTTCTTTTCTGCAGGTATTTAAACCACAAATTAGGTCATTAGTACAGGATAAAATCATTTGTGTAGGGAAAAAAACTTTTTAAAACTCAATCAAGGCTCATAGCAGAAAATAAATTCCATTTTTGTGGAGTTACTTGCGTTTATTGTGAAGCAGAAGTTCTTTTAGCATGGTCGCCATAGTTAAAGTCAAAGTTTCACTGAAAGTTTTGTACGGGAACATGCCCAAGTCTTGAATTTCTCCAGAATCGGACAAGGCATCTACTTGCTGATCCAAGAACTCTAACGTGTCTTTGGCAAGAAGTTGTTTCACTAATGTAAATACATTCTGAAAATGATATAATATCAAATAATGGGTATTAAATAAAAAGGTTCTATTCTACCGTTTAATTAGTGTCAGTATTATTTCATAAAAGTATTTACAATGATGAAAAAAACTTAGCCATGAGTGGGCCATTAGTGGGGGTTAGTGGGTGCCAGCTACCCTTTTCTCCCCCCAATATGTTTTATTCAAAATATTAAAAATCCCCCTTTGGAGTGCTGCATGTAATGTTTAAAGTAACTTTATTTTATAGGGTTGATTTTTTTTTTTTGCACCGCGTCTTGCTACCTGTTCAGTGCTTATGTACAGTTATACTAATGTATCATGGATGAGTAAGGTTGAATTTAAAGGAAATTTGCCCAAATTTTAGCGGAGGAAGAGTGGAAAATAATTTAGGGAAAACTATCCTCAGTACACCTGACCATAATTCAAACCCCAACCTCCCTGTCATCAACAGTCCAGTATATTGCGAGAGTAGCACATAAAGCCATTCAGCCCCCGAAGCGGGCAGGAATGATTTAATTAATTCCATTATTATATTATTTGTGTTATTCATTTGGTATGAAATAATTTTTATTTTCTAATTTGAAGTGAGAATATGATTTGTTTTGTGCCCTCAAAATAATAATGAGCTAATGAAGCCAATGAAATTAACTTCACTATTTATCTAATGTGTTTATTTTTAAAGAAATTCAAGTAAACAAATACTTTTTTTTTTCAAAATACCTGCAAATTCACTAAGGAAAGCTCCAGATTAGCATGATTTGTGATTGTTAGCATGTACCCCACACCCAGTTGTTGATGTAAACTGGGTTTTCTCTGCCTGAAAATATAATAGAGGTGTGCGAAGGTCGATTTTTAAATATGAATCAAAATCAAAGGGAGGCTTAAAACATACAAAGAAAAGTCGAAGATTAAGTTTTTGTTGTTGTCATATAACACTATTTTAAATTTCTAAACTATCCATTATGTCTAGCTAGATAAATAAAAAGGATTACACAAAAAAACTAAGTACGCTTTAATATCTCATGCTGACATATCTAAATTTATTTTTGCTTACACTTGCGGAGTTCATGCAGCCACCTCGTCTTACTACCTGTTCAGGTTATACACACATATGATAATTAGTCTAATTGGGTAGGGATGAGGAAGAAAGCATTTTAGAGATAATTTACTCGTATTTGTGTGGAAAGAGTGGGAAACTATATAGGAAGAACCTCCTTCAGTAGACCTGACCAGGATTCGAACCCCAAGCTCTCCATCATCAGCAGGGCAGTCTAACACGAGAGTGACGCCTTAGACTATTTGTCAACTGAAGCGAGTGTGTGAATAATCTTGAATGAACAAGTACAACTTGTTTACCAAGGCAATAACTTTCGAGGTATCAATTGTCATGACAACGCTTTAAGTGTATCAGGGACGCTTGCGAGGACGCGGTTGGTGTACAAAGGGACAATGTGATTGTGAGAGTGGTGTTGATTGAAGATCATGCCGTATTAATGACTGAGAGTGAAAATTACTTGCGTAATGCATTTAATCGTTTGAATGTAGTGACATATAGAATGGATCTTTGTATAAATGTCTCCAAAACTTAAGGCGATGGTTTTTGATAAGGACATAAGTAAATGATTGTCAACTTAGTATTGATGGGAAACTGTTAGAACACATGCATGATTTTGTGTATCTGGGAAGAATGTTCTGTAAAGAAGGAAGGATGGATGGTGAAATTGACAGACGGGTAAATGTATCTCGGAGAATAGTTGGATGTCAAAGAATGAAGTAGTATTGAAAGAGGCAATTATGGCAATATATTAAAGTGTGCTAACGCCAACATTGCTTTATGGATGTGAGGGGTGGGTTTTGTCAGAAGAAACACAAAAGAAAGGTGATAATGCGGTTGGAATGAGATATCTAAGAAATGTGTGTGGAAAAACTTGTATGGACAGAGAGTCGGCAATAGAGGGTTGCTGAAGGAATGTGGTTTGGAAGGTAATTCAATAGGTCACTGTGGAAAAAGCGTGTTTTGGTTTGAGCCTGTTAAGAGGATGAGTGTTGATCGAGTGGCAAAACAAATATACGAATATAGAGTGTGTGAATCAAAAGGAAGGAGTAGGCCATGTTTTACATGGCTAAATGTTGTATACAAATGTGTGAAAAAGGGAAACATCTAGATTTTTAAGAATAAAAAAAATGTGTATGACTCAGTGAGCATATGGATGTTATTCAAGCAAAAAAAAAGTATGCAAGAATAGAGAAGTGTATAGGAAGTTAGTGAGTTTTTGAGGATGAATTAAGTATGAAGTTGTCTTTTGAGCTATATGGGTAATTTCTTGCCTACACAATAAGGGAACGGTATGATTAGGTATACATATGTTTTGTATGTATGGTAAAACTAAGTAAGTTAGTAATTGAGTCTGTAATTTAATATGTATATTATACACTAAACACTTTTATTCTGAAATTATCAACCAAGAATAGGCCACGCCTGCAGCCCAATAGTTGGAGGAAATTGACTACAAGCCCAGGTGTCATTAGTTCAACCCCAGGTGCTGGCCAAAGGTGAGACTGTGACAAGTACTGGTCTGCGAGAAGGATATAAAATAATCCATTATAAAAGCTATCCTCTGTGCATCTGATCGAGATTGAACCTCAGCTTCACAGATCACTGTTAGCCTCACTATGTGTGGGGTCAACCCTGCTGGTTACTTTCCTAGGTTAAGTTAGTATGTAAATAAGCTCTCTATTTATACAGCAGTTTGTTTAAAAGGTACATGTTAAATCCCTTTTTTCCAAACTAAAAATCAACCAAGATTTATTTTAAGACTCTTCGCACAATCAATGCGAACCCCAAATAGCCTGTAGCTTGCTTAATTTTGTGCTGCATAGAGATAAATAAAATATCATCACACCGAGATCTGAACCAATAAAATCTGTCTCATGTAATTGTGTGGTGCTTTAAGGTATAATCCCTTCACCAACTTTCCTGCATTTGAGGGTAAAAAAAAATAGAGATTAGAATAATGCATGTTCCAGGTTGTTAACAAACTAAAGACAGAAATACCTTTGGAAGGGAACATAATTCTTATCCACGTTTTTACCCAGGCTGGTATCAGAAAATTCCACAGTAGGAGCAACCAAACGCGGGAAAAGTTGGCAGAGCAGAGGTTGACCATCGGCACAGAAACGACCCATTGACCTTGCCAACCCAATCAATATTGGCAATGTCCGTATGCAAAATATATCTGCACATACATAAGAGTGGTGAGAAAAATGTAAAGTAAATAGCTTTATCATTTAAAACAAACCTATTTTATTTAAAGACCGAGTTTACTTTTTTTTTTCAGTTGTACTAGATTTTCACCTATTTGTGTTATAATCATTTTGCACCGTAAATTATTAGGATCTTATTCAATGAGTCACCACAAATACAGTGTCTTCCAACACTGATTTTAGTATGGGAATCAATATTTTCAAACACAAGGATTGTCATTTTTGTTTAGTCCTTAATGTGGGCTGTAGATCACCATTAGGTAACAAACGGGGAAAAATACGTTAAAAAAGTAAAAATGGTTTCATTTCTAAATTAAGGTTAATATTTTTGAATAACAATCACATGACCTTCACTATATTTGCAAGTGACTTTTGTTTTTTCTCTCTGCAAAAACGAAGTTGAGGTGGTGATGAAGGGTAAGGTAAAAAAAAGTTCCAGTATTTTGCAGTTTTTTTAAAGAAAAAACAGTTTTTTTCCCAAAATAAATAAAATATTGCTTCAGTAAAAATATAAGTTTTCTTCACATAGTGTTATCAACAGTTGTTGAATATGTCATGAGCATAGCAGCATTTGATACTTTTAAATACATATAAAAAATTTCATTAAATTTCAGGACAACCTTGACAGATATTCAACAACTGTTGATATCACTGTGTGAAGAAAATTCTATGTTTTCACTAAATCTATATTTTATTCATTTTGGCAAAAAATAAAACTGTTTTGCTGTAAAAACCACAAACACACTTGCCTTTTAGGTTCCTTACATCGCCATTTTGAAGCGGTCATTCATTCCAGTTAAGCTTAGTGAGAGGCTGCTAACATAGGGATTATAAAGATAATTATTTCTCTGTACCTTTTCAGGATATCCGCAATGCAAAGAGATTGATCCAAGCCTATAGGGATGTATAAGTATGTATACATATGTATTTCAGTGATACAACTTACACCTCTTTTTGGCATCGCTATGATATTTCTGGTCCTTTGATTCAATACACTCAGTCATTAACTTGCTCAGCAAGTCCACCTGGACCAACACAATATTTTCTTGGAATAGCATACATTTAGCGGCAATATCCGATAGAAGTGTGTTCAGGTAAAAACTGAAGTTTTCGGCTAGAGGCACACCTGACGAAAATAAAACATATAACGCTATATGATGGCCTAGTTGTGAACTAATGGGCTTCAGAATTAGTGATTCTAGTTCGAATCCCGGCTGGAAGCTTTGACAAGTAGGTAGACTTTCTATTTATAAGCATATGGATCATTTAACAACAGTAAGAACAGAAACAATAATTGTCATCTCCACGGATTTAATTTTTGTTTTCATTTGTTTGAGTTACTTACCGTGCACTAACTGAGTATATCAGCACATGAAAATTTCTATGAACAAGAACAAAAGGGCATACAAATGTCAGAAGTAAGTTCACACAACTTCCAGGGTTCTTTTACTTTTTGAAATTTTGTTACTCTCCCAACTACATAAGCTTATAAAATTTCTTTAACCAAATGTTTAAAATTTGTGTATTAAATTAAGGTCTTCATAAATTCTGTACTATTCAAGGTCATTTTTTGAGATATTTACTAGTCTTAAATACCTTTGGATAAAAAAATGTTATTATAAAGTGGATTTGAACAGGATGATTACGTGGGCTGATTCAGTAAGTAGAGGTGGGTTTATATTTTAGTCGCGATGAATTCGTTTGAGAACTCAGATATTTAACCAACATACAAACCGATGCGCTCACAATCAGAGTGTAGATGAGGCTCATCATCCAGCCAAACAGCAGAAGGGAGACCTTGGACAAGCTCAAGTAAGTATGGAGCTATCAGAGACTTGTACTGGAACCCTGACTCAAGAAAATAAATACCGAGGGCAACAACTGCGTCACATCCTCTTTGATTCAAACAAAAAGTCCCATAAAGATTTTTCTGCGGACAGTATTTGAACAGAACATTCACCTGTGTCAAAGCAGAAAGTAATTTATTGTAAAAGCCAAATCGAACTTTTTTTTTTGCATTGCATTGCATTTTACTACCAATTTGGGTTGTACACCTAAGTATTGATTACTCTTATGAGTTAGGGATTATTTGAATTTAGAGGAAGCGTACCCACAAATGCATTTGTATGGAGGAAGAGTGGAAAACCATTTAGGAATAACAATCCTCAATACATCCAACCAGGATCAAACCACTATATCATCATTTGCAGTAAAGTCTTACTACTCGTTCGGGTTATACGCTTAAAACCAATTACACTAATGGGTTATGAAGGTTGGATACATAGGAAGTGAACCCGCATTTGTGTGGGAGAGTGAAAAACCATTTAGTAAAAACCAGCCCCAGTTCACTCGAACAAGATTCAAACCTCAATCTCTCTGTCCTTAGCAGTCTAGCTCTAACACAAAACTAATGCGTCAGCTAACTTCACCACTAAGGCGGGTGATGCTTTAGACCATTCATTATTTTATAGTTGTTACCAATCCCTTCCTTCACTTCTGACAAGACATCTTGTGAATGTGGGGAATGCCAGGCCTCCACCGTGGCTCGGATTCCACGTTAAACTGTAGGTCCTCCATTTCATCTCACAATCACCCTACCATTACACATTAGCGTAAGTGCGTATAACCCGAACGGGTAGTAAGACGCGGTGCTAATAATAATTATAATTATAGTTGTTTTGGGTAACCTGGTGGTCTAGGGGTAAGATGTCACACTTCTATGCTGGAGTCCAGGGTTCAATCCTCGGTCCCGGCACAGATTTACCTGATTGCCAAACCCTTCCTTCCCCTTTGACAAGACGTGTATTAATCACAACTTGTGAATGTGGGGAATACCAGGCCTCAGCCGTGGCTCGGATTCCACCTTAAACTATAGGTCCCCCATTTCATCTCACAATCACCCTACCATTACACATTAGCGTGAGAGCGTATAACCCGAATGGGTAGTAAGACGCGGTGCTAATAATAATAATAAAGTTGTTTTATGCTTGATAAATTTTATGTTGTGGTTATTTATGTAGTGTACTAAATACACTTTTAAAATGTTTTAGTGCACAATTGTTTGTAATATTTCATTCAAATCTAACAAAGCATAAGATGCAATTGAATTGCTTCACGTCTTATATTAATTTGAGTTGTACATATACTATGAACAAAACTAAAACAGTTTAGCTGGCCTACTTTTTAAAGCCAATGTGTTTGATATTATCAAGTTAAAAAAATTTATTATTAGAAACTAAATGTGTTAGTTTTAATAAACATGTTTGTATTTTAACCTTTAATTAAAAGGAAAACCTCTTGATCAAGAATATAAACTACCTCTAACATTAAGAAATCTCGGTAAGTAGGTAGTTTAGACTAATTATTTTACTCTCAAAATTTACGGGGAAAAAATTAAAAAGATTACTTTTACCAACCTTAAAACAATTTTCAAGTTGTTTAGAAAAGCCGGAAATAGGTTGTATAGTAAAATATTAAAGTATATCACATTATGGTGGGAGTGTAGGGGACATGAGTCAAAGCCAGTGTATGCAGTTTTTATAGCAAAACATTTTTTTTTGTCAGAATAAATAAAATAATTCTCCAATATAAATATATGTTTAATTTTCTTCACATGGTGATATCAAGAGTTGAATATTAAAAACATTGAGTAATGGTAAAAATTACCTTTAGGACAAATGGGCTCACAGCAGTGACCATAACTTGAGGGGCACAATTTTTTTTCAATGTACGTCTTACAACCAGTATTGAGCAATCTGTATATTTTCACTGGAGGGTAGTGCAAAGGAAGGTGTAATTTAGATAAATGTATTCACATTTGGATTGAGTAAATGCACACAATTTATAGAGAGAAAAATTAAATTTTTCACTCAGCCAAGATTTAAAACAATCCAATTATGAGCAAGTGAATAATAAATATAAGATTTTTACTATAACCACTCTTAGTGTCGAGTGTATTTCGAACGAGTGGTTCTGACCAAGTTGAAGCACCAAACCGATTTTGAGATGTTTCTCTTAAACAATAATAATAATAATTAGCACGTCTTACTACCCGTTCGGGTTATACGCTTTAAGTACTAATTACGCTAATCGAATAGGAATTGGGAAGGGTGAATTAGAGCAAGTGAACCCGCATTTGCGTGGAGGGAGAGTGGAAAACATTTAGGAAAAACCACCCCCAGTTCACCCGACCGAGATTCGAACCTCGATCTCCCCGTCCTCAGCAGTTGAGCTCAACACGACCAGCGCTTTAGCCAACTACGGCACTGAGGCGGGTCTCTTAAACAAAAATGTTGGTTTGGGCATAGTAGATCCAACAGCTGGTAGGTGAATTTATTTAATCCTACATGTAGGCCTACTGCAAATCAACAGATGAGCTATTTAATTATATTCTTAGATTGGTGGTTATTTTGACCAGCCCTAATATTCACAAGTCAAGCTAATCATATCAAGAATACCAGTAAGTCTGTTCAGTAGCAAATCAGAGCAGACTTTCACATGGCATTGTTTACATAAAGTCTCAGGTTTTGATGAATCAATAGTAGTCTAAGCCATGTAACTAAAAGGACAAAAAGTAGGTACTTTTAATCATGTATTTCTAATTAGTAATTTTTATCAATTTTAATTTACAAAATTTTAAAATTCATTGACTAAGTTATACTCATTTAAATCTAAAATAAGAAGTGATGCCTTTTAAATAGCCACACCAACTCTTGGTTCATTGGTCATAAAACTACCGTTTAGTTCACCCGACCGAGATTCGAACCTCGATCTCCCCGTCCTCAGCAGTTGAGCTCAACACGACCAGCGCTTTAGCCAACTACGGCACTGAGGCGGGTCTCTTAAACAAAAATGTTGGTTTGGGCATAGTAGATCCAACAGCTGGTAGGTGAATTTATTTAATCCTACATGTAGGCCTACTGCAAATCAACAGATGAGCTATTTAATTATATTCTTAGATTGGTGGTTATTTTGACCAGCCCTAATATTCACAAGTCAAGCTAATCATATCAAGAATACCAGTAAGTCTGTTCAGTAGCAAATCAGAGCAGACTTTCACATGGCATTGTTTACATAAAGTCTCAGGTTTTGATGAATCAATAGTAGTCTAAGCCATGTAACTAAAAGGACAAAAAGTAGGTACTTTTAATCATGTATTTCTAATTAGTAATTTTTATCAATTTTAATTTACAAAATTTTAAAATTCATTGACTAAGTTATACTCATTTAAATCTAAAATAAGAAGTGATGCCTTTTAAATAGCCACACCAACTCTTGGTTCATTGGTCATAAAACTACCGTTTGGTTCATTGGTCATAAAACTACCGTTTAGTCTGGTCAACAAAGTGTTACTAAAGCGAGCTATGGTTTTGTATGTCATGAACATTTCATTAACATCTAAACCAGGTCAATCACAAAAACTTTCCTAATAATTAATATTTAACTTAAATTTAAAATGGGATAATTCAAATGTTACATAACCTTATCCCAGGTAGTGTTTTTGTTTATGGCCAGATTTCTAGCCAAACAATGAACAGTTTCCTCAAAAAAGGGCATATAATTAATTTTCTACATATTTTGAGCTTTTATCCATTCTCCATCAAAACCATTCAAAGTGTAATCCATAACCCAAGTAACAAATTTCATCTTCACCATCAATAAGAATAAAGTTAAAGTCAAAATGATTGTTTGAAATTTATAAATTTAGATTAATATTTTCTCTTATCCAAGGAGAATGATTTGCGATACATACAGGAAATATGACAAAGGAACTGATCTTAAGCAGCTGACTGCAAATGTGGGAGAAAAATAATGGACGAATTTTAGATTCAGACAAAAGCCTGACACACTTACTGATCTATGAATCTTTCTGAGGTTAAGAAAACAAATTGCTCAATGACCATTCCTAATCCAAATAATTAAGGGTTTTTCCAATTATGTCATATAAGAATCTTTCCTTATTAGAGTTTAAAAGAAATTTTTCTTTCAGAATTAGCCTATAACAATTCTGCTCCAAAGTGCAATAATGTCTTCTCACTTCCACTCATATCTGCACCTCCCTTGCAGACTTTCATTTCATTACCATCCTCATTGAAAAAGATCACCCCATCTAAGCCTTCCTTGTTTTTATCTTATTTACTCTTTCACAGATAACCTCATTCCTCTAATATTCTTGTGATCTCCCATTCATCTTACACTTAAGAGACTAACATTTTGTCTACTATTCACCTAGATAATTTTAAACTATTAGGCCTTAATGACTTACATTAGGCCCATAAATTATTGGTAGGTGGACAAATAGGGAACATATACAAAGCATTTATACAATAAAGACACAAGATTTCAGGCAATAGTTTAATTGCAAATATTTCAAAGAATTTCACACTTTCCAATTTAGATTTAAATAATTTTAGTTGCTTTTATTGTGTTCAAACACTTAAAACTTGGTTAACAATATTTAACAAAGGAACTTTTCAAGTATCCAAAAGAGAAAAAAAAACTTTAAGTTATGTCTGCAATAATACTGTCTCAAGAAGCATTTATTGGAATGAAAACAAGTTCAGAACAATGTCAACATAGATACAAGCCAGTGAACCTCCACAAGATTTAATCAACTTCTTCGATGGTAGGACCGGCACCTGGAGCTGCACCACCTGCACCAGGCGCTGCGCCGCCTGCTCCAGGGAATCCTCCAGGCATACCACCTGGCATTCCTCCAGGTGGACCACCAGCACCTTGATACAACTTGGTGATGATGGGATTACACACAGCTTCCAGTTCCTTCTGCTGAGACTCAAACTCTTCTTTCTCTGCCAATTGGTTGGCATCAAGCCAGCGGATCACATCGTTGCATTTGTCCATGATGGCGGTCTTGTCAGCGTCTGGGATCTTGTCCTTCACCTTCTCATCTTCAACGGTGCTCTTCATGTTGAAGCAATAAGATTCCAGCGAGTTCTTGGCGGCAATTGTCAGCTTCTGCTTCTCGTCTTCGGCGCGGTACCTCTCTGCATCGTTGACCATGCGTTCGATATCCTCCTTGCTAAGACGGCCCTTGTCATTTGTGATGGTGATCTTGTTCTCCTTTCCTGTGGACTTCTCTATGGCAGTCACGTTCAAGATACCGTTGGCATCAATGTCAAAAGTTACCTCGATTTGTGGTACCCCTCTTGGTGCAGGAGGAATGCCGGTCAGTTCAAACTTGCCCAGAAGGTTGTTGTCTTTAGTCATGGCTCGCTCTCCCTCATAAACCTGGATAAGCACGCCCGGTTGGTTGTCCGAGTATGTTGTGAAGGTCTGAGTCTGTTTGGTAGGTATAGTTGTGTTGCGCTTGATTAGGACAGTCATGACCCCTCCAGCCGTCTCAATACCAAGCGATAGTGGTGTGACATCCAACAACAGTAGATCTTGAACTTCCTCAGACTTGTCTCCAGCTAAGATGGCCGCTTGCACAGCCGCACCGTAGGCAACAGCCTCATCAGGGTTGATAGACTTGTTCAGTTCCTTGCCATTGAAGAAGTCTTGGAGGAGTTTCTGGACCTTGGGGATACGAGTGGACCCACCAACCAAAACAATGTCGTGGATTTGAGCCTTGTCCATCTTGGCGTCACGAAGAGACTTCTCAACAGGTTCCATAGTACCACGGAACAGGTCTGCATTTAATTCCTCAAATCGGGCACGAGTGATGGATGTGTAAAAGTCTATACCCTCGAATAGAGAATCAATTTCGATGCTAGCTTGGGTGGAGGATGATAGGGTTCGTTTCGCCCGCTCGCAAGCTGTCCGCAGACGTCTGAGGGCACGCTTGTTTGAGGCGAGATCCTTTTTGTACTTCCGCTTGAACTCTTGAACGAAATGGTTAACCATCCTGTTGTCAAAGTCCTCTCCTCCTAAATGTGTGTCACCAGCTGTGGACTTAACCTCAAAGATACCATCTTCAATGGTGAGGATGGAGACATCAAAGGTTCCACCACCCAAATCGAATATAAGAACATTTCTCTCACCATGACCCTAAAAACAGATGGAAAATACTTAGTATACAATATTTACTATCGGTTATTAGTTCGCCTTGCATCCAAATTAATATAAATTAGTTTGTATTGGTACTGGTCAGAATAAAAATGCATCACATCACAAGAGAGGTGTTTCATAGTGAAAGTAAACAGTCCGATATCTGTCTACCTAAATCACTAATTCCATGACAAAAGATCTAAGTGTAAGAAATCAAAACGTTAAAACAAATTTAATGTCAATTTTTACTTTTTCCAGCCTGTGACTGGCCAGTTTTTCATCCGCTACCGGCTTATAGGCCTGTTGTGACTTCAAATGCCTTACAATCTAACAAGGTTAGGACAGGCGCATCCAGTCCCTGGCCACTAATTCCTATTGTGAAAGAGTAAATCCACATTTCATCAATGATAAAATTCTTTAAAAAACAAGAGCAAATTAACACATTACAATAAAGCTCTTGACAACAGTTTATAGTAGAATGGTTGTTTTCAAAGTTTTACTAAGGAGATTATTTCAATTAAGAATGTGCGAAGCTTCTCTTTGAATATTCATCAGTTTAAGATACAACTCAAATATATAGTAAATTCTTACACAAGAGTTTTGGATAGCTTCTGTAGTAAAATTGCCTACAGTGGACGTTTTAATAGATTGTAATTGAGACAGGGAGAACAAGGTTCAAGACCCATTTGGGTGCATTCAGAACGATTCTTTCTAAAGGTTTCCCACTCCCAAGTGAATGCAAATAATCTTCCACCCGACTCACAATGGACTAATTACTCTGAAGCATTCAACTTCAGCTTAGAAAACAGGGACCAAAGGAAATTAACATTTTGTTAAATTTGTCATCTTGTGCCTTAAGTTAAGTAATACTAAACATGTTTTTACATGCTACCGTCAGAAAAATTTCATAATCAGATTCAAATTGAAAAAGTAAACTTCACACACCCCTAATTGTAAGTGAATTTTAAAAATTGTTACATACACTCACTTTCTTATCAAGACCATAGGCAATGGCTGCTGCAGTTGGCTCGTTTATTATCCTAAGTACGTTAAGACCAGCAATGGCTCCAGCATCCTTTGTAGCTTGTCTCTGTGAGTCGTTGAAATATGCAGGAACTGTGACTACTGCGTTTGTGATTGTCTTGCCCAAATAAGCCTCGGCTGTTTCCTTCATTTTTGTAAGGACCATGGAACTGACTTCCTCGGGGAAGAAAGTTTTGTTCTCTCCTTTGTACGAAACTTGAATCTTTGGTTTGGTGTTGTCATTGATGACCGTAAATGGCCAATGTTTCATGTCTGCCTGGACAGTTTGATCTTCAAACCGTCGCCCAATAAGACGTTTTGCATCTGAAAACAATTTAGAAAGGGTTAAAATAGGAATTTCAGCTCACATGGTAAAAGCAGGGGAAACTTGAGTAATTAATTAATATTTTCCTTATAAGATTATGGCAATACAAATGATGAGCAAGATTGCATGTCCTCCCATAACTTAAACAAATATTTGTTCTCTATTATCAAGGTTATCAGTACAGTATATTCTAAAAAAAATTTGGAGACTTTATACTAGTTTACTTAAGAGTACTTTATAGTTGGATTAAAAGGTCTTTATGGTCAGCGTTTTAATTAGTGTTTTAGGGTTCTAGCACTAAGATTTCGGCTGCATTTACAACTTATGTGGGACAAGAGCAATGTTATTTATGATCCGTTAGCTTTTTCTTACCAAAAATTGTGTTATTGGGGTTCATGGCCACTTGGTTTTTCGCAGCATCGCCTATCAGTCTTTCTGTGTCTGTGAAAGCTACATAACTTGGTGTTGTTCGGTTGCCCTGGTCGTTGGCAATGATTTCAACTTTTCCATGTTGGAACACTCCGACACAGGAGTATGTAGTTCCCAGGTCAATACCCACAGCAGGCGATTTCAGAGCCATCTTTTTCTGAAACATTAAGGAAACATTTCTAAAACTCGGCACCAACATTTTATTGACAAAATTTTCAATAGCGGTTTTTGATATCAATTTAAAGTAGAAGATATATATTTCAAAACTTAACACACCCATAATACATTGTTTTCATTTCTCTACTTAACCCTTTCTCACAAAGGATTATAAATTTTAATTTCTTGTTATATTTTACATATAAAATAATGTAAACAAGTTTAAACATACTATTTAACTACTTTTAATAATTCTTTTTTTTAAATCCAACTCATTTTAAAAACATAAAAAGTACTTATTCAATGTTTTGGAACATTAATAACTAATATAGTGCATACATTAATACCTTTTAATACATGAATCTTATTTACTTGGAAAAGAGAAAATACTTGTATTTTTATATAAGACATTTTATTATCATATTCTGAAATATTTAACCAAATATAAAAAATTATCCACTGTGTGGGTGCATCATTGTAAAAAAAACACCTGTTTTCGTCATGTTCAACTACAAGGTTTAAATTTGTCTGGCGTAGATTTATTATGGACTATTTCTAATTAACTTTTTGAGCTGTCATACAAGTAAACTAAGGTCTTGAATGAATTAAACTTTGAATCTTCTATTTTTCTCATTAATTCCTAATAGTGATGGGCAGAATCAGATGAATAGAATGAATTAGATTCTTTCAAAATCGTTTGAATGAAAACAGTAGGCGAGACTCGATGCAGGCTGGCAATTTGCTTCATTTGAGTGCAGTTATTTCCTTTAGATTGCTCGCAGTAACTTTCCCTTAGTTTTGAATTCTTGTTTAACAGAGATTAATAACTTATAAGATACAACTGTAGCTTCTGCAGTGCCACTTGATTTACTAAACAAGTTCAGTCTTAACAAAAATAGGTATAGACTCTTAAAACACCATTATCCTTTCTTTACTAGATATTTTCCTTTTGGAATGTAATCATTTGTAACAAGCTAGAGATTACATAATCTTTATTATATTTTAACTGTTAATAATACATGATATTCAAATAAATATATTAATATGGACATAAAACTATTATTCCACAACCTTAAGGGAAAATCCAAAATGCACAACCAACCCAGACAGTAACAAAAACTTGTGTGATCAATAAATATTTTTCTACACACAGTACTAATAAAATAAAGAGTTTATTTAGTTAAATGTTTTGAGCTAGCTATTAGGAACACAAGACTCAAGAATACTGTAACTTTGTCTGTACTGGAGGAAGAAGCACCATTTATTTACTGGCAGACAATCCAGCATTGCCAAAATTTGATATACATTCTAAGGGAGAATGATCACAGAAAACAAAAGGACAACACTGTTGCTCAATAGTAAGCATGCAATTCCCTCGGCAATGAAATTAGGTGTACCTCTATACAGGTTTTAATTTCTATTCAGTTTATTTTCAATTAGTAGTCACCATTGCTACACAAAATGATTCAATTATTTTGCTATATTACTTTGTGTATTGTTCCTTTTAATTTTACCTTCCTAATTAACTAAACACAAATAGCGTGAACAGGTTGAAATAGTTATTTATGTGTACTTAAATTAATCAATAGATTAATGTTTACTTAAAAGTATATACCTATCTATTAATTAATGTATGTTATTAATAAAACATTGCCTGATCATAATATTCAGATAGTTTTATAATTTTATTCATGAAAATAATTTTTCATTCTTTTATTATTATTATTAATATTGTTAGCACCGCGTCTTACTACCCGTTCGGGTTATACACACTTACACTAATGTGTAATGGTAGGGTGATGTGAGATGAAATGTAGGACCTACAGTTTAACGTGGAATCCGAACCACGGTGGAGGCCTGGCATTCCCCACATTCACAAGGTGTCTTGTCAGAGCAGGAGGCATATAATCGCCTCTGATAAATCTGAAGTATTTTATATCACTTATCAGATGTATAAATATATTTGCAAAATCATATATATATTTGGGAAATATTAAAGCGCCAATTATTTCCACTCTTAAAGGGAAATGTATGTTCTTTATTTTTTATTGTACACAAATATAGTTATATTAACGGTGACTAATATGTCCACTGTATATTATTTTATTGTGGCTGTACTTGGTCTTTGACACTGGCACAAGGAACTAAATAAAGTAATAAAAGTGTTGATAAGCAAAAACACAAAAGGAATTCTTGTTGGGAGATCCTAACATGAGGGTGAAGAGAATAATAGCCCCAAGTAAAACTAGCATCTACTTTTAGTTAGAGGTAGCTAACATCCAATTACTACAAACTCTTTACTACCACTCAAAATCACTTGAATGTCTTTCGATTCATTTGATTATGCCCATCACTAATTCCTAGTGTAATTAGTTTTATTCAATTTTAAGATATAATTTCATGGCAAATAGTCAACATTTTCTTTTGTCCATGTAAAAATTGTAGAAATAAATAAAATTTATTTAAAAATCACAAATCTTTCATTTCGTGTGAGAGATCCAACTCTACAACTGCTCTGCTCTCTCCACATGTATGCAAATTCGTTAATCTAGTGTGTGGGTACCTACTTGCTCTAACATGTGAGAAAGCAAGGATTATGCAGACTTGAGTAGAAAGAGGTAAACCTGGCAGGCAGAGAAATGCCACCACAGAGGAAGCATGCTAAATGTTAGCGAGTACGGTCTACAGTGAAAAATGTTATGCAATTTTATAATTTTGTGTGTTCTGGCCTTCCATCAGTAGATGCATACAAGGTTAAGTTTTGTTTGGGTATGATAAATTTAATAAAGCAGTGTTTTAATGTATTCTTTTGATTTATTAAGTTTACCATCTCAGAGATTTATGCAAAATGAGTTTGGGGCTCGAAATGTTCTAATGATAAACATTACACATATCTTATACAACATTATTCTGTCACGTGTGCAAATTTTAGTACTACTTTTAATTTAAAAAATTGTCAGGTCTTAACAAAACACATGAAAAATCATTTAACACCCTGTACTTATCAAAAATACAAGTATACAAGCCCACTTATGTATTTGCCGAAAAGCTTTATTTGTAGAGTCAACAGATGTATTTTCTTAATGTTCATGGGTTTTATCCAGAAGGAATACTCTAACAAAACTTTGGAAGGAGAGTGGAATGAAAGTTAGTCATAAAACTAAATTAAAGTTTGTACTTTTTTTTCTCACCAGATCTTACTACCCTTTCAGGTTATGTGCCTATCTACCGATACATTTATGTGTTGTGACCTGGCGGTCTAGGGGTAAGGTGTAAGACTTCTGTGCTGGCGGCCGGGGTTCAATCCTCTGTCGCGGCAAAGATTTATCTGATTACCAAACCCTTCTTTCACCTCTGACAAGACATCTTGTGAATGTGGGGAATGCCAGGCCAGGCCTCCGCCATGGTTCGGATTCCACGTTAAACCGTAGGTCCTCCATTTCATCTCACAATCACCCTACCATTACACATTGTAATGATATCGATTTTTCCTGTCTTTTTAATATTCGTGATCATATTTTAAAGTAAATATATTAATATTTCTTCTTTTCAGTTAATATAATGTAAACTCATCTTTTCTATACTACAGCCATGTTTCTTTTTCTTTTATTTAACTGCATGTGCAAGAAACAAGGTTTTTACTTCCGTGTTGTAATACGCAGTAAATAAATAGCAGGTGCAGAGTAACGCGTCTGTTTTCTTAAATGCGAGCTAAATTTAAAACTAACCCTATTGGTCGATGGAAAGAAAGCAAGGAGTGGTCTGGGTTTGAGGGTGTGAATGACGGGGTTCACATGCTCGACTCGAGAGGACGCTAGCTTGTTAGACAGGACCATTCTACTCTGCTATGGCAGACGAGATGGAAGTGTTTTACAGCATTAAGTGGTGGTTTATTTTATTTACAAAACAACTTAAGGGCAAATAAAATTGTCATTGTGACAGCAAAACAGTTTCTCATTTCTTGGGCAGATTTATCTCAACATCTAGTCCAATATTTATTGTTTAAATTACATGTTTTACAATGGCGTACTCAACGAGGGGCAGTATTTAAGGCTTTTACAACTGGCGTTCCAATGAGGGGAATCCAGCTTCTGGCTTTTCAATTGGCGCACCAACGTGGGCCAACAGTCACAATCATTCCGTGACTTTACAACATTAGCGTAAGCGCGTATAACCCAAACAGGTAGTAAGACGCGGTGCTAATAATAATAAGTGTTAGAAAGGTAAAATTTAGAGAAGTGAGCCCACATTGCACCGAGAGTGGGAGTGAAAAGACATCCAGGAATAAAAAAAACTCGGTACACCGAACTAGAACTGAACCTGTATCTTCCAGTCTTCAACAGACAGCCATCGAGTTGGGTAAATAAAGGGCTCATACACGCTCCAGAGTGCCTAGTTATTTTCAAAGGAATCGGCCGACAGGAAAATATAGTTTTATTGCAAACATTTGTTTAATATCACTAATGTTAACTTTTGTGAAAACAATTATAATATCTCTTAATATACTATCAATCAAAATAAATGTTGCTTTTAATATTGGCTTGAAGAATTACTGTATTAATCGGTACTTACTAACATAAATGAAAGGACTAAAAACATTTATTTAGACTAAAAATATTAATTAAACCATATAAGTTTTTTTGGGTTGTGCGAACAAGACATTCAAGTGCCTGAAATAATAAAGTAATTAGTAGTGTTACAATTAACACCTTTGTTCTAGTTGCTACCAATTAAATTTTTTTATAACTTATAGCAATAAAAAAATACCAAAATAAATGTTTATTTTGTAATTGTTCATGAAACAATCTAAAATGGTTTGTATAACATCAACCACACAACTATTTCATCCAATACGCAAACATTTTGGAAGAGCAAGCAGCTCTTTAGATGATCTCGTTTGTAAATGCATTTGGGTTGACCATAGGCTCTAGACAGTTTATGCACCTAAGACCTATTTTATCAAAAAAGGATGAATCAAGGTTTTGAGAATACCAATATTTTACTCTATCTCTTTTACATTTAAACTGATAATTGATTTGTTATATTAAAGTTTCAACAAAAATAATTATTTGCATATATAGTAATTTTTGCTTTAAGATTGCGATTGTTCAATAATTATTAACACATGAGTCTTAAATTTTATGAATTCAAATATTTCAGTATTTAAATGCAGAAATCTCAATTTTACTATAGGTTAATCCACCCTTTAAAAAAATTTCCCTGATGTTTTCATCATGCCAGTCAAGTTTACGGGCGGCCGTTTCCACGAATTTGGCCAAACTCGTCATTTCTATGGGGTCTTACATCGACAAGAAAATATTTTATATTACAGGGACATCTCTTTCAATTGTGAATAATGTGCGTGAATTATAAAACATGTGAATGATTTGTTACATAGGCTATTATACTTTTTAACGTATAGACTTGATGGTAAATTGGGATCTCGTGGGTAGGCCGATATTGATATAAAATATTATAATTTACTTACAAATTAGGTAGCAATTAGAATTTGGGTTATTTATAAGCCTATATGGACAGTTTATAGTACATGACGACCATCTCACATAAATCCACATAACCAGATGATTAAGCTACTCGTATTTGCCTTACTCAGAATCTTAATAAAGCACTTTACAAGATATCACTAATCAGAATAAAAAAGAAAATCTGCAAAAAGGTGTTTTAACTTTTAAAATTCAATGCAAGGCTATGGAGAACTAAGTTAAAATAAAGCAATCTAAGATTCATTGGAATATGGACTTAAATGAATCACTGGTATCTGTCTATACACATAAATGAATTCTGTGGGGAGTAGGCTATTTATAAACAAGAACCTAACTATTATTATCACCGCGTCTTACTACCCGTTCGGATTGCACGCACTTACGCTAATGTGAAATGGTAGGGTGATTGTGAGATGAAATGAAGAACCTACAGTTTAACGTGGAATCCGAACCACGGTAGAGAACCTTACTAAGATCAAGCATGTTAACAAGATATCTACTTAATTTACATTTCAAGTATTAAGTCCATAACTATAGTGCCACAAATTTTTAAGATTCATAAATTGTCAAGGTTTCAAAAGAGCAGTATACAGGCTTTGATAATAAATGCTTAGTTTATTGAATAGTAGGCTTAACACTTGAAAAAAAGACTTTATTATAAATTACGGTACGTGCCATTGTGCATAGATTTATCAACGATATTAATCCCCCAAAACATTAAAATTTTATTCAATTAGGAGGAAATGATATTAGACATAATTCTGACCCTACTGTTCCCACGCATGGCATAGTTACAAAACTTGAATTGTTAAATTTCCTTGAGTTACCTACCTTTTAGACGCGCACAATACATTTATAATACACACATGGTAAATCTTAGCAAATGAAAAATAATTCTCACAACGCCCTAAATATATTAAAACAGATTACGCAAAATGGCGCACAAATAACCTTGGTAAAAAAATGTATACGCAAACATGACAATTTTAACATTTAACATTCCATGTAATCATGGCAATATGCATGTCTAATTAACATATTAATTGTTAAATTTTATCACCATTTATTAGTATAAGAATTCATCCCTAGTACAAGTCGAATTAGATATTTATGTAAAATACATTATTAGTCTACGAATTAAGACTACTAAACACTAATTGTATCGATAAAAGTAATTTAACATAAAAATTCTTACCTTAAAATAAGTTACTTAAATATATTACAGACAAAACTCGAAGAAATTTACACACGTCTTAACACAGACTGCTTCAGTGATGAAATTGAACAAGGAGGAAACAGGATTGCGTATATGAAGGCTGCCACTACGCTTCGAGAAGCTTCGCCGAAATTCAACCAATAGGAAACCGCCTTACTTCTTAATTTGTTCTGATTGGCTTATCTCATGTATTGGCTGCTTTATGATCGAAAACTAAAATAATGTTATTAAATTAATGTAGGTTATTGAGCCTCACTGTAACACATATTAAGTTTTTTTTATTTGTATAAACATGTTTTAAGAATTTACAATAATCTAAAAGTATTATAAACTTTGTCTAGCGTTATAATAGCTTTGGCAACATTGGATCAAATGGTAATGACGTCATAGAAATCTCTGGAATATTCCATTTCTTTGTTCTTCCATTTTATGTGCCGGTTTTTGTAAGATTAACTAATAACTTCGCGTTCGGTCTCCCTCCCCCTTGTGTTTCAAACTGTTTTCACTTCTCTTCAATTCAAACACATGTGAATATTTTGGTAGTTAACGTTCTTAAAATAAGCCCAATTTATTATATTGTAGATATTATAATGATTGAAACGTTAGTTAATATAGGATATTTAAATTGCTAGAATACAACAGTCATTAATGTTTGTGAGTTGTTAAAAATGGTTCCCTGTTCAAGGTTTCAGATCTGAATTCAGTATTCACTAAAGAGTCGTGGCAAACGGGTTGCCTGTAAAAGGGGCAATGTACTACTGTCACGTGTATGTGTATCTATATTTAGAGGTAGTCTACTTGTGAGGATGTGAGCGTTGTTTAAGGGTATGGGGGAGTGTACATGCCGTGGAGGTTGAACCTGGGAGGGCCCCGTGGAGAAATGTGCCCCCTCTATATTATTTTACTCCCTCCTTATATTATTCTCAAACATGAAATCATAAAGATGGCCTGGAATCAAACTTCAAATATCTACACGAGGCATCCAATTGTAAAAGGAACCCGCTTCGGTGGCCGTATGGTCTAACGCGCTACTCTCGCAGTAGACTAGACTGCCGATGACCGGGAGATCAAGGTTCGATTCTTGGTCGGGTGTACCGAGATAGATTTTCCCAAAATGTTTATTCACACACTCCCTTACACAAATGCGGGCACACTTCCTCTAATAATATCCTAAAATCATGAGCGTAGTTAGTATATAAGTGTACCGAAAGGGTAGTAAGAAATGGTGCAAAAAAAAAAAAGTTCAAGCACTTACCGGACAGAAAGTCTCCGGACCCCATTTTGGCTTGGAGGTAAAAACTCCTCGACATTTTTTTTTCTATCACCCTTCCCCCTTTAAAAGAGGTTTCACTGACACTGCTAAGATGACATTACAACCAATAAACTAAAGACAAAATATTTGTTTTGTTATATATTTGTGTCTTCTGATAAAGTTGCTTGTAAATTGTGAAAAGCAACTTTATCAGAAAAAGTGGTGGCCCTAATCACCATATCTAACTAGTTTCTAAAGACACGCCCATTGGGTTCAAATATTTGCCGGGTGCTATGCATTTCTTACAAAGATTCACCAAACACGCGTATAATTTCGACAACAATTTCGCACATGTGCCTCCAAAACCAAAATTGTTTTCCTAAGCAGGGACACCGCTAGATAATCGTGTAGGCCGGTTTGATTTGTGTCGCCGCAACTACTCAAAACTTAAAATAAAACTTTTATTCTCTTTTTTCATTTATTTTATGTGCACTTTATGTACCGACTGATTATATAAGCACACGACTTATAAACTAACTTAAATCTAGAACAGACATAACACCCATCCCCCGTCCGTTAATTCATCACTGTGAAAAGTGAAACCTTAATTTTATCAGTACCCGCCTCGGTGGCATAGTTGGCTAACGCGCTTGCCGTGTTGAGCTCGACTGCTGAGGACGGGGAGGTCGAGGTTTGAATCTCGGTCGGGTGAACTAGGGGTGGTTTTTCCTAAATGGTTTTCCACTCTCCCTCCACGCAAATGCGGGTTCACTTCCTCTAATTCAACCTTCCCAATCCATTAGAGTAATTAGTACTTAAAGCGTATAACCCGAACGGGTAGTAAGACGTGGTGCTAAATATTATTATTATTAATTTTATCAGTGATAAATTTTCGGCCATACTATGAATCGAATCCGGGACTCTTGAGCTTTGTAGCCAGACACGTTACCGACTGAGTTAAGCTGTCGGACCTAACCAAAGCTATACCTTCAATTTTAAATGATTGATTTTATTAAATTTTAATCAAAATTACCAATGAGTAGTTGTAAGGGCTCCCAGAATACATAATTTGTCAGATAGACGATGGCATTAAATGTAAAATTATTAAATTGTG
>CABFOV010000870.1:30618-79012 GCA_902141375.1 Timema poppense
TAATAATAATAATAATAATATGATAATTACTCTAATTAGGTAGGGATTAGTAAGGAAGCATTCTAGAGGTAGTTTACCTGCATTTTCGTGGAAGGAGAGTGGGAAACCATTAAGGAAGAGTCACCCCCAGTAGACCCGACCGGGATTCGAAGCCCGATCTGCCCACTAACAGCAGGCCAGTAGAATATGGTAGGGGCGCCTAGGACCAGGGTTCAAACTCAGCCGGGATCGATGGACTTTTTCTTTAGAAATAAAAATCCGTTGCACAACCTCCTTCAGAGGGGAGGTAAAATGTTATTACTAGCACCGCGTCTTACTACTCGTTCGGGTTATACGAACTTACGCTAATGTGTAATGGTAGGGTGGTTGTGAGATGAAATGGAGGACCTACAGTTTAACGTGGAATCCGAACCACGGCGGAGGTCCGGCATTCCCCACATTCACAAGTTGTGATTAATACACGTCATGTCAGAGGTGAAGGAAAGGTTTGGTAATCGGATAAATCTGTGCCGGGACCGAGTATTGAACCCCGGAATCCAGCACAGAAGTCTGACACCTTACCCCTAGACTTCCAGGTCACCTGAGGAAGTAAAGGGGTCCCATGTTGATTGTGGTATGTAAAATTACCTTTTCCGGCAAAAAATTGGTAAGTCCTTTCACCCTCGCTCAAAGAAATTCTCGTGTGCTGATATAATCAGACGGTTCAGAAAGTTCACGTTAAATACCTTGAATAAGTAAATATTGAATGTAGCCTGCAACACACCCCGAGTGTGTGAATCTGGCCATTGAACTGCTGAAGCGGGTAGCAACAATTAATTAATTAATTAATTGACAATTCATCCCCCAAGTATAATTTTGTGCCCGGAGCAACATTTTATTTTGGAGCTCATCACTTAAATGAGGTCCAAACATTGACATATGACCTTGAAAGGAAATAATCATAAGGTGGACATTCATGGATGTCCATGTCCATTGTTTTCTTTGATTATTTGCTAATCGGATTTTAACATAAGTTATATATAGCTGCCAGGCCTCCACCGTGGTTCGGATTCCACGTTAAACTGTAGGTCCTTCATTTCATCTCATCTCACAATCACCCTACCATTGCACATTAGCGTAAGTGCGTATAACCCGAACGGGTAGTAAGACGCGGTGCTAATAATAATATATATAGCCACCCGCTTTGGTGGCCACATGGTCTAAGGCGCTGCTCTAACAACAAACTAAACTGCCGATGACGATAGGGAGATCGAAGTTCAAATCTCAGTCGGGTGTACTGAGTTTTTTTTACAAAATAGTTTTCCACTCTACCTCTAGTCATATGTGGGTACACTTCCTCTAAATATAGCCTTACTCATCCCATAAAACCATTAATGTAATTAGAACATAAGCGTACAACCCGAGCGGGTGATTCAGTGCTATAAAATACTTATATGACTGTTTTTTATACTCTGATGTAGGCTTAAAGAACACCGACGAGATGTTAATCGAATTTATGAAAAAAATTAAAGGAGAAAAATTAGGGCCGTTACCCTACAAAATGTGTGAATATATATCAAGGCTACTCTCACACTGGCAATTAAATAATTGTGGTGTTTAAAAAAGTTACTAAGGGTGATGCAAGATACGTGCTCACACTGCAATTAGATAGTTGCCTGTGATGAGGATTTTTTCCTTCAGTACACTATAGGCTTCCCAAAATCAGCGTGTGTAAGTGGTCAAGGAAATCTCGATGCAAAACAACAGTCTAGAGATAGAGAGCTTTCAAAATGGTCACTTCTACCAATTAATCGAGGATTTATGGAAATTTGAGGAACAATTTTTTTTTTCAAAATTTTAAAATTTGAATTTTAATCTCTTATGATTTGTTATAGTGCTTCTTGGATCAAGAATTGCGTAAAAAAAACACCATCTATAACTGATGTCCCGCTACAAGAAAGATTTGTTGTAGGACTAAGATAAAAAATATTTTTATGTTCACATAATATTTTATTTGAGACACTTTCTTTCAGTATTCAATAAATACATTATTTAAAACAAAACAAAAATACAAATGTAAAATGTGGTGTTTTCTTACTCGGAGGGGATACGAGAAAGGGTCAGTGGTTTAGCAGTTTTTTTCTATAGCAAAACTTTTTTTTTTTCCAAAATAAACCAAATATTTCTCTAGTAGAAACATCAGAGTTTAATTTTATTTACTTGGTGATATCAACAGTTGTTGAAATCCTTCAAGGATGTCCTGGAATTTAATGACAACTTTTTCTTTTCATTTAAAAAATTTCTCCTCTAATGTCGCTATGCTCATGACAGATAATCAACAACTGTTGATATCACCACGTGAAGAAAATTAAACTATATGTTTGTACCGGAGTAATATTTTGTTTATTTTGACCGACAAAAAGTTTTGCCACAAAAACTGCAAAAAACACTGGCCTTTTCTCACGTACCCTTCCACCCCACCTTGAGTGATGTAATACGTCACTACTCATCACTACTTTCATCTTCATATTTCATTATAGTTTGGCTAGGAACAGGATTTGGGGTACTAGGATGAGGATACTGGTGGGAAGTTGTAGAAACAGGTGGGTGTTGAGTATCGACAAATAAATTTAAGTACCTAGAGAGGGGTTCTGAGCTATGCTTAGAAGTTGTCGGTAAAGAGGTTTGTGAGTTGTCCGCAAAATGTGAATCAGTTGGATGGACATTATGATGGGTTGGAAAAGGAGGAGATGGAAAACAAGTGCCATTTTCTGACAATCTGACACGTCTCAAAACTTTCAGAATTTCTATTCTAGCTGTAAGTTTTTGCTCGTCGTTAAATTTTTTAAAAGATGGGAGTAATGAACGCAAGAAATATTGGTCTTCGTCTATATCTTTCTCTTCTTCCTGCTTCTTTTGTAAGATTTGCAACAACGATTCTACCAAATCAATTTTGGTTTCTTTCTTCCTTCTTGCGTTTCGAGGTATTTCAGTTATTTCTGATTCTTCCGTGTTGCTTTCCTCTTGAGCTTCGTTTATATCAATGCTCGAAGGACTTGGATTGCTTTTTGTTTTGCGGTCTTCCAAGGATGGTAGAAGAAATAACAACTGGTCGAAATATATGTATTTACGTCTTTTTTTCCCATTTTTTCCAGAAATAGTACTTTTCTGAGCGCCCAGCTCTCTCTTGAAACAGGTTCTTAAATTCTTCCATTTTGATTTAACTTCCTTTCCTAAAAAAAATATTAAATGGTGACTTTTAACTATTATTCTATTATTAATAATAATAACCAAAATTATAGTTACATATTACATAGTTACATACAACATATTTCCTTAAATTCATAAACTATATTAATAAAATGAAGAGTTTGTTTGTCATGAAAAGTGCACGATATTTACAGCATCACGCAGAGGTCTGACATTTTAAAATTAGTAGCCCCAGTGCACTTCAACGCCGGAATTTTACAATTTTGATGAAATTTATTTTTATTAATTAAAAACCTCTCAGGCAATGGCGGGTTCATCAGTTATTTATATAATAAAAGCGATTTTTTTGGTGTCTGTCTGTAATATCCAAATATTTTCTCAAACTTCCCGATAAGATACAAACCTAAAACTTCGAACACTGAATAATTAATTGTTGTAGTTAACCTCAAAATTCTTAAAACTATATTTTTTTTATTAGAAGGAGGTAACACAAGGAGGAGATTTAGAACCCCACAATTACGTGGTTAAGGTTATAGTATATAGTTTAGGCAACTGGAACATTCAATATTTATGTCTGACACTGGAAAAAAAATTCCCAATAAGCTGTCAGAGCAATGAACACAAATCACTTTACCTCCTGATTTGAAAAAATATAAAAATATATAAAAACAACAGGGAAAAAGAGTTCACGTGAAATTCAAAATTACGCATATAGAAAATCGATAGACGAATTTTGAGCGGCTTCCATCCTGAAACGGATAAACAAATCGAAGAGCTATGTACAACAGTTATTTTACCTCAATTCAAAGAATGTTCCTGCCAAATTTCATTAAAATTGGTCCACGCACTTGACATAAGTTATCGTGAAACAAAGCTCTGAACAGACAGACGAGATGTCGAATGGTCACGTTACAAAGGGCCTAGTTACACTCGGTTTTTTAATAGACATATAATAGTATTTCAGGTATATTTACAACTAATTGATGCCTAAACGTGGAAACTTGAATAATTAAATTTAATACAAACCATAAATTGTATCTATAAAATCACATAGCACAAATGTAATAAAAATACAAATAATCCCAGTGACAAATCAAAATGAATTATAATAAAATATGTGATTTTTAATATACATTAATGAAATATAATTATGTATAATTAATTTACAAGAAAATATGTTTAATTCATTCCATTTTTTCATCTCTAATTTATTGAAAACCAAGCATATTCATCAACAATTTTACAATTTTTTTAAGTTAAAATATTATTATAAATTACTTTATATATATATATATATATATTTGAAAGTTTAATTATATCTTTGAGACTATATCTTATGTTCAACTGAATTATTGAATTATTTTTTAGAAATATTTTTGACTTTGGACAGATTAAAAGGGATCTAACCCTTTTCAAAAAAATTTTTTTTTAAATTCCCCCTGAAAATTTTAAAAGATAACATTTAGCAGTATTTAATTTTCAAGTTTTTTTTTCCACTTTAGTCTCTGTGATCCAATCAGTTACACACACACACACACACACANTACCTCTCGTCTGCTAGTTGACAGAACCTGAACGAACAATTCAACGCTCCTCTGACACATCAATCTCGTGTTAGAATGGATTTCTAGTGACGGGGAGATCGGGGTTCGAATCCCAGTCGGGTATAGTGAGTGATTTTTCTAAATATTTCACCAAAATCCCTACACATCAACGTGGGTACATTTCTTCCAAAGTCCATACCTTCCTCATCCATGTTCAATTAGTAAAATAAATCTCGTATAATCCGAGCAATGTCCTGTGAAATATGTCCCCGAGTGAGATCATGATAATATGATATTATTTCACTAATAAAGCGTTGAAACAAGCTTTACATGGGCTGACCTGTATCAACCCCTAATTAAAAACATTTTTATCTCTCTCCCTCTCTCTCTGATCCACGCATCATTCTCCAATTAAAAACATCCTCCCCATTGGTCAGTTTGGATAACATTGTCAATCATTAAAATACTTTTGGAAACAAAGTTGAATACTCGACAATTTAACACCCTGTTATTGTACATTCTATTTTAATGAGCCGAAATAATGACTCAAACCCACCCCTATAAAAATGTAATTTCTAGGAATTGAAAAAAAAAAACTTGTAAAGATGTTATATAATTTAGAAATACTGTCAATTAAATAAATAATTTTAAAATAAATGAACCTGCCACTAGTCACGTGAACAGGACACAGGCATCAAGCTTATATAGTTTTCCGGTCACTGGTAGGTCTGGTTCGAATTCCGGACGGGTGTACAGAAGTGGGTTTTTCTTGACGGTTTCCCACTCTTCTTGTAAATGGGGGCACATTTCATCTAAATTCTACCTTTCCTGTACCTTTCCCATCAATGTAAACACGTGAATACACCGGACGGGTAGTTAGACTGGGGTAGTGCTTAAGATATTGCAGTATTGACTGTTTAGTCTAATGGTTAAGACGAAGTGCACCCGCATCGGCATGGGGAGAGGATTTTAAAACCTACAGTGATATATCACGTGAGGCGAAATAGCCTTTATATAACCAGCCAGGATTCGAAATCAGGCCTGCTCATTAATTAAATAAACAAGTACAATGTGTGTCAGACGCCTTAGGCCAGACGTTCACCAGTGCGTGTATCAAGAGTTTTAGTGACTGGATAATATTAACCATGCAAGAACATTTCCGAAATCTAATGGTAATTAAAAATATTGATATTAAAAAAAAAGAGAACGGTTTTATTGTGAAAATATAAGCGCCCCAAGCGGAACATAATATCGCGTTATGCTTCTAGGGAAAGTGGGCTAACAGCTCGCCCAAAACCTGGAGTTCTCTAAGGTTGTGCGGCCTCGCTGGTCCATGAGATTGGTCGAGGGGAATCGGCCCCCCTACGCCCCCTCGTGTGTTTCATTACCGGGGAGTGAAGACAAACGACTCAGAGCGCTCCAGCCAGACTGCGCCGGAGTGACGGAGACACTGCATTCTGAGAGTCTAGACCTTGCGAAACATACCACAACCACCACAACCACTTTCCACCCTTAGAAACATACCAACACCGCTTTCCACCCTTAGAAACATACCACCACCGCTTTATACTCTTAGAAACATACCACCACCACTTTCCACCCTTAGAAACATACCACCACCACTTTCCACCCTTAGAAACATACCACCACCGCTTTATACTCTTAGAAACATACCACCAACGCTTCCTCTTCTAGTCTCAAAACTGCATGTAGTTAAAATCATTATTTTACTTAGTAAATGTTGAAGCTCTACACTCCAGGTCATGATATAGTATGTTCAGATTTAAAGTTAAGTATTAATCGCTTGTATTGCTTCCCTTTGTCAGTTTGTAAGTCGTGTTCTAATGCAGCCCTAAACCTTACGTTAAACACCCTAAATGAATTCCAACACACGTGGCAACCAATGTTTTCCCTCAACCCCCTGGTTTATACCCCCCTCTTTGTCACCCTACATACACGGGTCGTAGGACGTGTGCGCGGCGTTTCACGAGCCATGGAACAACACATGTGACACCCACACGTGGAACAACACATATGACACCCGCTCCATCACTTGTACACACAACAAACATCACAATAGCTAAACATCTCCCACAAACAAACTGCCCTGATTCTCAATTCCCTTGTATTTTACTCTGGAGGTTTAAACGGTAATTGGCATGGACATGTGAGGAGGATGGGAGAGTGAATACCAAAAAAGAGTGATGTAGGTCAAGTATGTGGAGAAAATACCACAAGAGAGACCAAGAAAGATTATTATTATTATTAGCACCGCGTCTTACTACCCGTTCGGGTTATACGCACTTACGCTAATGTGTAATGGTAGGGTGATTGTGAGATGAAATGAAGGACCTACAGTTTAACGTGGAATCCGAACCACGGTGGAGGCCTAGCATTCCCCACATTCACAAGATGTCTTGTCAGAGGTGAAAGAAGGGTTTGGTAATCAGATAAATCTGTGCCGGGACCGAGGATTGAACCCCGGCCGCCAGCACAGAAGTCTGACATCTTACCCCTAGACCGCCAGATCACCTACCCTTATTTATTAACTCGGATGTACCCGTATCGGTGGACACGTGGACTTAGATGCCCGGTTCTCGTCTTTGGTCTTGCTTGCCTACGAAGGGGACGTTTGTGTTTTGATCCCGGTACTTCTTTTCCTCTAAATAGTTCTACTGGTCTACTTTCACGTAGATGTGGATACATTCCCTCTAAATTCTACCTTCCTCATCACTTATCCCATTAGTGTAAATATGCGGATAGACCGGACGCGTAGTATGACGTGGTGTACGTAAATAAAAAGATATAATAAGCCCGCTCACGGATAATAGCGGTCTAGTGGTCAGAGTCCTTGGCTACAAATCTAAATGGTCCCAGGTTTGATTACCGGTGCGTCCAGATTTCCTGTGAAATCAGTGTGTCTGGAACGGGGTCAACTCCACTTCGTGACGACAATTATTGAGGAGCTCATGATTGAAAAAGTAGAGAGTCGGGTCTAGAAAACTGAGATTATCGGGCGAAGGGTTCGTTGTGCTGACGGTCGGTATAGCCCCCTTGCTGGATAACACCATGGAGTTTTTTTTAGTTTTGCGTTTAAGTGTACAAAATAAAATAAAAAAACTTATAAAATGACAAGTTAGAGAGATAATTTAGTGTCTTCTTAAATAAAGGTTCGCAAACATGTAGAGTTTAAAAAAAACATCAATGTAACATATTGGAATTCGAACCCGGGTCTAGATTTTGCTTGTCATTCAAACTCACCCTTGGAGCACGCTAGGTCCGATCTAACCAGGACATTAATTCTTAATTGTATTGATTGGAAATAATCAGAAAAGGCTTGGAACGATAGTGACACCGAGGCGAGGAAATTATCGGCTGATATTTCAAGTCCCGTGTATTTTTCTGACGCTAGATTTTTATCAGGAACACTGACTGAACATGACGCAACGCCATGACGCGGCAACACGACACGCTCATCGATCCCAAGTCCATGAAACACGATGAGGTTTCTAGAATTCTGAGTTGACCTTGAACGATGAAAACCGCAATCGAAAAAAAATGTAATCAGTTACCAGTGCTATGAAAACATGTTGGATTATAGAGGCGAGCGATTATCGTCGACAAGAAAATAATCGATTTAAATAGCTTTTATAATTGTTCACTATCATGGGCTTAAAATTAAGACGTACTAAGTAACGACTTGCTACTTGTAATTAATTACGCTAGCAAGGTAGGTATGAGGTAAGATGTAGCCTAATAAAGATAAAATGTAGCCGCCTTTATGAGGCGGGAGGATGGGAAATCGTTTAGCGAAAACTACTCTACCGTCGCCGGTAAATAAAACAAAATGAGCCTAACATTTTAGTCCGCGTATCCACCGATGCGGGTATAATCATATCAACAACATAATTTTTGATGGCCAAATTGATAACATTTTACTGTATTATTGATATTTTTTTAAAGGTATTAGTATTATCTATCAAAAGTGACAGTTGCTGATCACATGACTTGATGTATGAATACGTGAAAGCAGTTCTGGTAGCTTATTTGAATGTCAAATAAGGCTCGTTATATAAAAACTGGACTGTACAATAGTTTTGTATTCAATCCGGTGAAATCCAAAATTTTACATTAAAAAAATAAGTTAAATAAAATGTTGAATTTTTGTTGTTAAAATTGCTTTGAAAAAAAAATACAGATTTCAAATCTAACACAGTTTAAATGGATTTTTTTTATTGTGTAACTCCTAAAAGGTCTTCAATTTAATTACTTCTAGAACAAAAACAACAACCATTCTACCATCCCTCGACTTATCATTGTTGAAGAGGAAACTTAAATTCCAACAATATTTAATCTTTTCGCCCACCCACGAAGATCGAACCGAAAAAAAAGAGGGATCCATCCTTTACCTTTTACATTCGAAATTCAAAGTGGTACCTCCAATTTTGAATTATATTTATAATTTCTGTTTTCTTCTCATTTGACAAAGAACAACAAAGAACAATTTTTTTTAAAAAAAGTCATCAACCTTAATATGATATAGAAAACTTTTCAAAATTTGGATTGTCATAATGTTTTATGTTATACCACAATGTTGAATGATTAACCAGATGGTAGTGGAAACTATTTTTAATTTGGAAATGGGCGGGCTGGTTGAATGTCACTGACTCAGCTAGCGACGTAGGCAGCTGCTTCCTCACGATTCTTGTCGTCAGGTGACAGACACCACACTGTTGCCAAGTCGCATGTGTTTTGCCGACTCAATTTAGATTTTTTTTAGGACATGATAATGTTATCAGATAATTCCATGGGAAAACTTAAACCGATATTACTTTCGTAACCTATACTTATATTTCATTAGAATTGAACGTTAAAAGAACATGTAAGATAAAACAAAAGAGACCAGGGAAATAGAAAATTTATTTTTCAGAATAGTCCAAAAGGTTTGGTACCACTGTAATTGGCGCTCAATTCAAGAATCAAGGTGAAGGTGTGGTCTCGAGTATATTTGTAAAAATGATGCAGGAAAGAGGAAACTATTTATCAAAGGAGAAATGGCACCATTAGATCACCTAAATTGACAAGTCTTTCTTAAGGCATTTTTTTGTACAATATAATAAAAATGTTAATATACTCTACCTATCATGAATAATTATAAAACTCTCTAATATGTTCAAATGTGTTTGCTTAGTTTTTAAATTATATCAACACATTTTAATATTATTTATTTATTTAGCACCGCGTCTTACTACCCGTTCGGGTTATACGCTCACATTTTAATACAGGGTTGGTTAAATGACTATGTATTTTGTACATTTTAACAGCCTCCCTCCCTCCCTCCTCAGACTATAATTGCCATTGTCATTATTTCTAAGCTTTTTTGGGGCAGGGGCAATGTGTGGGATAGGGATTACCTTACAACTTGCAACAGCATTGCTTATATGAATGCAGCTTAACTCTGATATTCTTAACCTGAGCCGTCATGAGTATCGTGAATACTGCTTAGCTCCGAGGTGGGCCCAACTGGCCTTGAACCACATATTATTGTGTCACTTACTTTACAGACTAAGGTGACCAACCTTCCAGTATTTGACGGGACATCTCTGTATTGAGAGTCTCGTCCCATTTATTTTTTTCCAGGGCCGAAAAAAACGCATAGTCTGTATTTTACTATGCGTCCTGTAAATGTCACATATTTTAGAAAGTACATTGAAACTTAAGTATTTTACAATATCTCGGTTTTAAATTTTATAGCTCTATTTAAAAAAAAATAACATCTTCATTTATATATTTGGACCAATAAAAAATATCAATATTGGGTCACCAAACAGTTTGTATTAAAATTTTGACTTCCGGTTAAAAAGTTATAAACAAAATCGTAATTATTCTCATTTTCCCATAAAAATGACTTTGAGGGTACTTAGCTTAACGTAAATTTCAAATTTTGATCACATATTCGCAACTATTTAAGATATGAAATAACTTATTATTGTATAGTTATAGGACTCTTAAAAATAAACAGCTTTTAATAGAGAATATTTTATAAAACCAATAGTTTAAGAGTTATAGGTATATATTATGTATGGAGAAACTTTGAAGTTAAAAAAATATTGTAATACTCTTTGGTGTACAGAAAGAAATTCTTTTATCTCAAAATTTTTGTATATTAATTCATTTATTCTCTTTGGTACGTATATGTTACAATGTATTTTGTTTAGTCTCACATATCTTACGAGTGTTAAGTAAATATCTACTATTTGAGGTAAAAGAGAGAGAAAGTATGCGCGGAAGGTTACACTGAACCATTTTATTTTATTTTTTAAATAAGGCAGTATTAGCTTATACTTTCTGACCTGCCCATGGCCTTGATACAATATATCAAAGATATTACTTTTGTACTTATTTCAATTTGGAATTTTAGGGGTATATCTTCTGAACACCAAGCCTAAGCCTGGCCTTTAAATGACTTGCTTAATTAACATAGAAGTGTAAATTAATATTGCAAAATAATTGACAATTAACGTTGGTATACAATGTATTTAAATTGATTGAAAAGGTAAAAAAAATCTTCATTGCTGCCTTAAGTCCAAGCGGCTTTCAATGTTTCCTCCCTCAATTTTGCCCGTCTTTTTCTGTCTTACATAAGCATTGTTCTGACCACCCCCTCCCCTACCCATTTGTCAGAAAAAATCAGCAAAGCTCAAAACCCCTGTCCCCCTAAGGTGCTTACGTAATACTTAGCTCAGTAGACAGACAAGCTACCGACTAAACTTAGGTGTCAGATATCCCCCCCTCCCCCTCTTTTCATTTATTTCAATGGGCGTTGTGAAATGTCGTGCATGCGTAGCCCAGAGCAGTGTTTCCAAAACCTTTTAGATTGAAGGAGCCCTTGCACTAGAAATAAAACAACATATTTGAGCCCCCATAAAAATGTTTACAGTAAAATTATGAACATTCAATAGCAACAATTAAGTTTTGGAAGTCTTTTAGAACTTAATATTTGAATAAATATTCAAAGAAAATTAACATAACTTTCTTATCTACTTGCTTATGCAAAAAGTTACATTTGCAAAATGAAAAATAAGTATCGGCCTGTGTGTTTATTTACTATGGACTCAAGTGCGCTTGTTTTTGATCACAAAGTGCTTTGAAGTTATGGTTGTCACCCACAGCCGCGGATAATCTATATTTATCCTGTTTCTTTATTTAGTCTTAATAACAATAAACAACGAAACATTTTGCTCACAGAGATATGTTATTGCTAAACGCATTTCAAATGTCAAAGTTTATTTTCATCTTCATAGGATTCACTAATCATGCACAATTAAATTTTGTATGAGCGTCGGCATAAAGCTGATTACTGAATTACTGTGGCTAGGGTTTCCAATATTAACACTAAGTAGATAAATATTTCCACAAGTCCATCACAGACTCTGCCATAAGCTATGAGTTAAGAATGACTGATCGTTGGAAGAATCTTGGATAACTCGGCGATAGTGTGTTGGCACGGTGTCCCGTGTTCAATTCCCTTGTCAAATCATCATTTTTCAACTGATTAAAATCTTTTTACTAATAAAAAGTTGATATTTTATGGTGAAAGTAAATTTATTAAGGTAGTAATTGACTTAAAGGACATGACCTCAAGTACAGGACAGGAAAGAAAAGGTATGACTAAGGTGGTAGTCATGGGAGGAGGAGATACCAAAGATGTTGGATATCGAAGTGGGAAGGGGGGGCAGGAGGCCAAAAGGAAGAACAAAAGACAGGAGGTTTAGGAGACGTTGGAGAGGCTTACGTTCCAAACAGGACCGGCCAATGGCCATTCATGATGATGATGGACTTCAAGGTATTTCATTTGATTGTCCTCAGTATACATTCTTTTCATCCTTCTACGGAGGAAATAGTGAAAACAAAACAAAGACACATTCCTACCATTTCAGAAAAGTGGTTTTTTTTATTTACAACAATATTTAAACCATTTGTATATAATTTAATATATGTATATGTTTTTTTTTTTCAAAAAAGGTTTTTAGTACAGATGCAACCAAAATGGTGAAAGTGACATTTCTGGCAGTTTTTATTTATGCAGATCACATGGTGAAAAATATAATATTTTATTGAAAATGATATCAATAACTTCATACATTATTGCTAGTCACAAAGTTATATTAATATACACATTTCTTTATGAAAAAATAAGAATAAAAATTTACACTGACCAAAAGAATAATAAAAAGTATAAGGATCAACTCAACTCAACTTAACGAGATATAGAAAAAATATATTTGGAAGAAGGTACAAGAAAGGTGGATAAAAACATATTAAAGACTTTTACAGTGAAAAGAAGAACACAGTTCACACTTTACATTGCTGCCACTGGACATAGAGGTAATGGCTGCCTCTTGAAAAAAATTGATTGTAACCATCCAATCTCCCGACCCAAGTTTCATTCTATCAGAAGTCATTAGGAGGGAGTGTGAGACGCACAACGCAACTTCAGAAAAGAGAAAACACAAAAGGGAGGGAGAGAAAGAAATATAGAAAAAGCAAGATATAAGAATCAAGAAAATGTTTTTGTTAAAAGAATAGAAATAATTACATATTTACATATTCTTTGGTCTAAGTTTACATATGTTTGAAAATATAATACAAATATACATTTACTAATGTACAAAATAAAATTACAACAATATTTAAAATTCGCCTCAATAACACAACTTAAAAAGTATGCGCATAGTGATTTATATCAATAAAGTAACAAATAGGTATGTAATATACAAAAGAGAAATAAGCAGCAAACTATTGTAACAAGATTAGTGCCTAACANACTATATAAAACAAAAAACATATAATACAACTTAATGCTCAATATAACTCACACTCTCTTAAGGTGAGTGAAACACCTAAAAAATTATCACTTGACTCTTTTGTAAAGAAGAAGCGACTATGCTGTACCACAAGATTTTGAAAATAATTAGCTAAAATAAACTACCAATAAGGTTCAAAATTTAGATTTTCTTTTTAAAAAGTTTTCTAGGTTTCTATAGTTTCCATCAAAGCTTTAAAAAGTAAAATGTGTAAAAAAATCAGGCATATAGGAAATTATGAACATTGCTAAAAAGTAAAAAAGATCAAGCATTAAATTTAGATTTTATTTGGTTTGAACCGTAATCTTGTAATTTTTTTCTGTGCATAATTATTATAAAAATGATACAAAAATTGGGTGAATATCAACGTTAATGTAAATATTCAAATAAATAGCCTAATAAGTTCAATGATGATGATGATGATAATAATAATAATAATAATAATAATAATAAAATTATCATTTTATAAACATAATGATCGATTAAGTAATGAATTTTTCAAATTAAAATGGAAACCTTATATAAAAACAAATCTCCCGACTAATTAAATATTGACTATTAATATTTTTAAGCTCAAAACTCTTAAGTATTAAGAAATTATGTATTGATCTAATTCAATGGGGAAATACAAATATGTTCCGTAGAGAAAAACTATTTTCTTTTGTCTTAATTTCACTCAACTTAACGGTGTAAGATAAAAAAAAAGAAATATTAATATCTAACACATTATAAACAAACATATTGCATATATTAACAAAATATCAACAATATTAAACTTACCAAAATCATAAATAAATTTAATTATACTCTATTTATTTCTAGGAGGGTAAATATTTGTTTTAAAATCCACATTGAAAAGACAATTTCAACAGGAGCAAATTTAAATCAATGGCTTCTTGTTCACCACAATGTGTCTAATACGTTCAGTAACCAAGAAAATAGGTAACGAGACCAATCCAAAGCATAAAACATAGCCATACATATTGTAGAAAAACATCATTTGGGATTTTGTCATTTGTAAATTGGTCACTATTTGGTGAAATCTAACAAGTGAGGTTGCTGTACTGAATTTTTACCTATGCATTTTCTTATAGATCTTTAAAAATATTTTTTTTTTATTTTAAGCGGAAATATTGGAAATTGGATTAAAAAAAAAGTTTTTTTTAAGGCTTGGTGCCAGTGACAAATCATATTTTGTCAAGTCTAATTATGTTATAAACAAGAACACCTTTTTAGTAAATTATATATTGATACAATTGTCCTTTTTGGTGATTTTAATGTTTTCCAATTATTACACAAGTCTATGTAAGTACCAATTGCTTAAAATTGGGATTTCAAGTCAAGGTCTTAATAATTGTATTCGAGTTATCTTTTTGATATTTTTATGAATCTTGAATCCCATAGGATATTATTTAATGGTCAGTTGGCCACACTGTTAGAGGCTTCCTAGGTGACTTTACGCTTGTTGATTTATATTGCAGCTTCTGGCATTCAATGTCTGAACCTTAAAAAGGTACTACAGCAGTGCCCGATCATCAGTGTAGCTTATGTTTGCTAATAAACGATGTATGCAAGTGAAGTCTTTATTTTATATCATGAAATAATCCCGGAACTAACATCTTATTTTCGCTCGGCGAGCGCTTGGCTTCTGATATATAGCTTTACTTCTTCTTTTACCCCTATTTTTTTTGTAAGTTTTCATCATTATTATGATTATTAATAAATAGGATTGAAATTAATGCATACCGACTGGTTTTGGTTACATTACAGCAAATTTCATATGACGCAGTGAAAGTGTCTTTTAAATGGTTTGACAGTGGAAAAATATTCTGAGTGATTAAAATATGGCCACCATATGATCTGGTATAACTTTAAAATAAAATTAGAGGCACACCAATTTAAATTCATCTAATTATCTACCTTGTATTTCAGAATTTTTAAATAACATTTAACTTAAAGTTAATTTATTCCTATCAGTATATATTAAATATACTTTTTTTTGTTCTTTTTCAAACTTGAGTACAGCAGACAGTATAACAGTTATCATTATGAAAGAATTTTCTAAAAATATGTTATTTATATTTGATTCCAGAATGCTTCATGCATAATTATGAACATTAGGTCAAACATCAGTGCATTTTTTAATAATTTATCTTTCTGTGCATGAAAATACATAGTGTGAGATATCCCTACACACTCATATAGAAATACTTCCATAGTTACACATTTGTATAATAACAAGGAGGCTCAGTGGCTAAAATGATAGTTTAAAACTTGGAATTTGAGGATCGAGTGGGAATAGATGAGATAGTGGAGGAGAGCATACCAAAGGAATTGATGGAGATGAAGTATATAGGAAAAAAGACCGCAAGGGAGGTCAAGAAAGAGACTGGAGGAGCAGATAACAGAAAGAGTATGAGTGAAAGTATAAGAACAAAACAAATAAAGGAGGAAGGATGGAGGAAGATGTGAGGAATTACATTAAACTGACCCAGCCACAAGCTGGAAACATTTTATGATTATAATGCATCTGAGAAACATAAAGAACAAGTAATAACAAGAGAAGAAAAGCATATGGGGTGCAGGGAAAAGAAGTAAACTTGGAGAATGTTATTTAATGCAGTATTCGTAGGGCGGAGTGTAAGGGAACGCAAGTGAAGGCCGGCAGGACTCTTTGAGGCTTTTATAACTTTTTTTTTTGCCACAATCTTCCAAATATTCCTTAAAAAGATATGTCCGGTTTAATTTTCTAAGCATCATAATCACTACAGTTCTTAAATGTTTGTCATGAACTTTTTGGAATTCGATGAAAACTTTCTCATTATATTCCATTATGTTCATGACAAGACGTTTGAGGAACTGTTGAGATTACTAAGTGTAGAAAATTAAAAATAAACATATCTACTGAAGAAAAAGTACTGGCCTTAATTCACATTCCCTTCTATTCCCCCTTAAGTCTACTCTTCTCCTTTGCATCTAGATGGGATTAATTTTCTTCATTTTACACATTTCCCCCCTCAATTTCAATTTTTTTTTATAATATCATAATTACATATTTGAAAATTTATTATTTTTAAAATTACATACTATTTTCAGAATTATTGTTCTAGGGGTAGACAACTTTTTATTTTAAATAAAATATTATCGATAATTACTTCCTAGCTAATTATCTAAATAGTAGAATGGGTAAACAGTAAAGATGGCTGTAGAGTAGTGAGAATGACTCATACCAATACACATCTCATACAAACATCAAGAGTTTGATGATGAGAATAGAGATAAATAATACATTTTACTAGAACAAAGTAAATAGCACCATTCATTACTAAAACTATATAAGAGAGTAAATAGTTTCTTCTTTTTGAAAAAAATATTTTTTTTAAAACTGCAGAAAGTAGAACCTGTCTCATCTATGCGAATATGAAGATATAATTTTGTGAAGCTATCCAAAATTCTAACCAACTTCCTTAGTAACAAAAATACACACGCATTTACATTCCTTGCTTTTCTTATGAATGGACGTTTGAAGAACCTTTTAGAAAATACAACAAACATATTTTTCTTGCAATCAACATTTAAACCATTTTATTATAAAGTAACTTTTTTTTTTATCTATAATATATGTCCATCCACAAGATAATGGGGATAAACTTGGTAAAAAAATTTTCACTAAAATTTTGTTATATTCTGGTCACTTTATATTTAAATTTGGCAATCATGTCTTGAATTTAAATTTGGAAATGTTTGATCATTTCTAAGAACTGTAAGGTTTTATCGAAGTCCATATTTTTTAAAATATGGGTTTGTTTGGATAGAAAAATAAATAAAAAATCACAGCCTCAAGTTTTTATATGTGGAAGTCTTGGATAATTTTACATTATAACTAGAGCATAAATAAGCAAGGTTCTACTACAAAATAATTTGATTTCCGCAATTCCCCCCCGCCCTTCCTCCCCAAGTGTCAGAGTTAAAATGTTATACAAGGCAAGAAACATGCCAACAACACATGTACCATAAACAATTAATATGTATAGTCAGCTGATTCAGTGCTCTTTGATGAGTTAAAAACAAAAACAAAAAAAATAACTCACATGTGCACATGTATTATAAAATTCAAAACATTCTTAAATGGGTGTTTCAGCATACAAGTTTTGTTTTCACATTTAGGTTGATTAAAAATTGATTTGAAAAGGATTTTAAAACGTGACAACTCACCTCAGTATAGTATTTTACTATTTATAAATTAACTTTGAAATATTTTAACCCTGTCTTTGATATACTAAAATATTACAGAGATTAAATATTTTCATATACAATGTCATTCTTAGTAGTTTCTATAAACCAAAAAGTTTTGCATGCTTTTTATATATATATATATCTATTTTTCCTTTATGTAATATAAATAACAAACTATGTCAATAAATAATGAAAACATGTTGGCGCTGAAATTACCCACTAAACCAATGGAGGGGAAAAAACAACAACACGGCGGTATCCTATGGTTATTAACAAATGACTTGGTAAATAAAATTCAAGGAGTTAAGTGTGTATAGGGAACATAAATGTTAATAGACATTGTATAAATATTTTTATGACACTTTGGTTTATGACTTTGTTACAATAATCCATGAGAGATAGAATATGTTATGAAAATAGAGTTTCTTGGGGACTGTGTAGTGATTAAATTCAGATTGATTCTTCAGATACACCAGCACTAAAGTAGCATTACATCTCGTTAAACAAAGAGAAGGACATCATAAGCAGAAATACAAGCTTTACTGATGAGTCTTCAATAAAAATAAAGTAGCAATCAACAATGAAAAGTATAATCAGTATGAAATAGATGTGGATTTTTTAATTAATGCTAAATGGTGATGCAATTATATCGTGTCTATGTATTTTTAAGTGCTTGAATGTTTTAACATTTTCCATTTTATCCTTAAATGGTTTATTGAGTTTTAAACTCAGGATGAGTTATGAAATCATAAAGATTATTCTAGATTCAAGGAAAAAATTATTCAAAAAAATCTAATTTTGAATTTGATTTTGTTGAGTACCCTGCTTATTAGTGGCTTATCCCAAGAGAGTTTTAGGAAAAGCTTAGCAACCAGACTACAGATAATTAATTTACCATTTAACTAATCATGTCTCCACATCATGGAGAGAAATCAGTTCTAACATATAGTTTTTATTTATATTTTCTATAAAAACTTGAGAAATGATGTTAAAAAAAATTATCAGAGAATGAATTTGAACCAGCTCTAAATGAAACAATAATGAAACACATTCATGTGAAGGGAGCTAATTCAATTCAGTGGTGTAGCCGATTACCAGGGGAAGGAAAAGGTTTCCTTTTTCAGTCTGGTATTTGAAAAACAACAACCTAAGAACATAATTTTATGTTTTTATAAAACATCAAAACTAGCCTATATTTTTAAACTACATTTACTTAAATTTTTACCAATTACAAATATTTAAGGGAGCTGAGTTGAATATTTAACGAGGACTTTTTAGTGAATTCTGAAACAAGAAAAGGTCGTTCGAGTGATGGAGCAGGTGGTTTCCATTAAGACGGCTGTCTCGGCCAGCAAGAAGGCATCAATCGCTATCAGGCCCCATGGCTTAAAATACAATGGTCTGTGTGGTTTTCTGGAAATACTACTCTATCTAAACTTACATGCTCTTTCTGCCCTCACCTACAACCACACTTTGCTATGTCAATAAACAAAGGGGAAAGAAAACTACGTACGAAACTTCTTATCTCAAGGTAAAAAGGAAATCTCACTGCTAGTTCTAAAACATCTTGAAATTTTATGTTGTGAGCCTTTTAAAAAATTAAAGTATTTGTTAGAGGGAGGCTAGGTCTAGTACCCTTTTTCATCAAACCTAGTATCATAGCCCTGCAAATATGCTTAAAAAGTTGTTGAAAATGCCCTAATGTCAACGTTTCACACTACTTTCTATGAATAAAACACAAATTTTAAGGTGTTTAAGGGAAAAAGAGCCCTGTTACAATATTTCCAATTTATTTTGGTGTGAATCCTATCTTGAAATAATGCACCTTAAAATTAAATGTTACGTCAGAGCTGAGCACCTAAGTGGCAATTTATCATTTACAGAGACACACCCATTATTACCTTTCTGTTCAGTGGCAGCAGTGCAAAGTATAGGTTGCTACATTATATTAAGGCTCAGATTAAGAGATCTTACAAATGCCATTGGGATTTCAAAAATTAAGGGGGAAAGATAAAATCCTGGTTGTGTGCAATAATCAATACTTATCAATAGATACAACAAAATATCACGAGAAATATTTTTATGAACTTTCATTAGCACATTAAAATGATTACTAAAATACTTTTGAATTTTGGTGTAGCATTTTTAAATGTATTATACACACGTTGATAAAACAAAATTGGATCTTTTTGTGAAATAAACTAATTTGTCTTTTTTACATTCATTCATGTTTCCAGCCTGCCAATTAACGTTCCTATTCTAAAACATTTATTTTCCTTGACCAATACCTACCATTGGTCAAGAAGTAAAATGTGGGTTTGATTTGGATTTTATGACAGTCATGTTGTGATCAAAGAAAACGCAATATATTTTAAATTAAAAAATGAGAAATTTAGCCCTAATTTTACTATACATACTGAACAAAACATTTTATTAACAGACTTTAATACCAAAATACAACTGTTTAAAAAAAAGCAAAATTCAATCATCTTATTCACTATAAATCAAAGGCTGTATCTGATTTCTCTACTTATGCCCTGTTGTCTTCATATATACCCTTACGAGTGGCATCGGTAATTACGTGCCCAAATGTAGATCAGTCCAAATTGTCACTAACGAGGTTGATGCACCCTTCCCACACCCTTGAGTCCAAGGATGGAAGCAATACGTTGTCAACACGTCCTTGGTGCGACATTTGACTGGCAATTGTTTTATTCTTTTCGTCCAATAGAGCTAAGAACGTTATGCTGCCCTCCATTTTAAATCATCAGGGATGCATTAAATGCAGATATGTTTTATAATATAAACTAGTTGGCTATTTCGAAAAGTTAATTAATCTATCAACGTCTACCATTTATTATCACCAAAAGTATCAAATTGTTTATGGGCATGATTTAATTTTCATAAAACAATGGAAAAACATTCGACACAAACAATAAAATGTGCCAATATTTAAATGCCATAAGCTATTTATTTATTTTCACTAGGTCTGCTGGATGGCGTTTTATACAGTTTCTAAAATCAATGGTAGATAGTAGCACTGTGGTTCCAAGGATGTAGCAAGACCACTGTCGTTCAAATTGGCTCATGCAGTCTTTGATAGAAAGTGTGTGGCGAGTGTGAATTAATTAAGTTTATAACTCAAGGGTTTTCGAGACTATTTAGATACAGCCGATGTTTCTACTTATGATACATTTTGGGATTTACGAAGAGCCATATATCCAAATCGTATATTCATAATATTATGCTTATATAACAAATTGGTAAGACCGTGTAAATGAGACATTTTAAATTATGAGTCAAATTAGATTCTTTGCCTACCAAATGACTCGAATCAAATATATTTTAGTTAAATGTTATTAAATATAAATTGAACATTAGGCTAAATTGTATTTTTATATATATTTATTTGTAGTCTAATAAAAAACAAAAGTCATCAAACCATGTTTAAATAAAATTAACGAATGAATGGTAAATTGTAATATCACAGATTTCACAAGTTTCTATGGCCTAATGCATATATCTTTAAAATTTAAATTAATTTAAAGTTTGACTTATAGATTCAGATTTCGATTCCATCCAATTTGAAACTGGGATTTATTTGAATTTGAAATTTTGAATCCGATTCAAATCTTTCAAATATTAATATTCAGAATTTTGAATCCTGGCAAGATTCAGATTAAGATAAAAAATTTCGAAGCTTTTATCGGGCTTACTAATTTAAAATTAGAAAACTATGACTTCCCTAACAAACATGGAACAAATAAATAGGGCTACACCAATGAATGAATCAATCCAAAGCATGAAACAATTTTAATAAATTCGAGGGTGTGCGAAATCCACTTTATCAATCCGAAGCAAACTCGAATAAAAGTTTAAATATTTTTTCTTAGTTGTTTTATGGCTGAAAAAATATTAAATTGTGGTTACTCACATAACTTCCTATGCACTAAATTACCTGTAAAATGTGTTATTTCACAGATGTTTGTAATATTTTGTTTTACTCTGACGAATCAAGCTATTATTGATTAAGATTTTTTCTATTTAAATATTAATTTGTAATGAATACATTAGCTCAGGATTGCAACAATTAACCATAAATTGAAAATGTTAACTGTCAATATTTTATTGGCATTGCTTCGTAATTGTAAGGCCAGAAACTTTTTGGAGCAAAGTCGGAGCTGATATTTGTTTCAAATCTTCGCACACCTCTAATAAATTCTATGAGCTACAACAGACATGGATAATAATTCATAAGAAACGACATGTTCATTACATATTTTCTGCTTTTTTGTTTTGTTTTTTTCTATATTTAGTTTAGTACTAACCATTTTTAAAATTTCAGACCATTGCAAGTTCATTATTGCTACATTAAAACTAACCGACACCATTGGTTGCAACGCTATTTTGTTGCTTTTAGGAAATAAATAATTTTGGATGATTTAGATACAATTTAGATATATTAGAATGGCAATAATTATATGTATTTAGTTAAAATTTTTGAATATTATTTGTGTTTCAATAACTTAAGATAACTTAAAATAATCATGTCTTTTAGTATGTTAGCTTGTTAGCATTATAATAAATTATTTTTTAGAATAACATTTCGTATGAGTATGAGAGTGAATTCCTTGCTTCAATATGGACTTACCAATTACCGTATTTACTCGCCTGAAATATCCTTGTCACGTTTCAGCGGGAAAAATATCGAGGTGGGAGGGAGGTAAACACACAAAGAAATTTTGTAACCTTTGCTACAATTATTATAATTGACAGCTATTTTGTTAAATTGTCCATTCACGGTAAATTTGGCTTTTTCTGACAGTTGAAAATATACAGAAGAGTCTCAACAGTTTACCTTTGACTTTCAAAAAGTTGAAAATATACAAAAGTCTCTCAACAGTTCACCTCCAACTTTCAAAAAGTCTGTACACCAAACCATTAAAATGGGGATGTAGGTGCAGCGAGAAAAGGCCAGTATTTTTGCAGTTATCATAGCAAAACTTTTTTTGGCCATAATAAAAAATATATTGCTTAAAACAAATTTAATTTTCTTCACAGGGTGATATCAACAGTTGTTAAATATCTGTCAAGGGTGTCCCGGAATTTAATGACAACTTTTTCTCTTCCTTTAAAAAGTTTCTCGTCTAATGCCGCTATGCTCATGACAGATATTCAACAACTGTTGATATCACCACGCGAAGAAAATTAAACTCTTGTTTCCACTGGAGTAATATTTTATTTATTTTGACCAAAAAAATGTTTTGTCATAACAAACTGAAAAACACTGCCCTTTTCTCAAGTTCCCTAAATCTCCACCTTAAAATTATTATCCAGGAACTTTTTTAAAATAATATAATATTATTTAATTTAAGATAGTAAAAATATAAATTGCCTTTATGCTTTGAACAAAGTAACCTAAACTTACTATTTTAATATTAAGTGGCTTTATCCATAATCTTTCCTTTATGTATTTTGAATTGAACGTTGAAAAAAGGATAGAAGGGCAAGACCTACACACTAGAATACTGTAGGCCTCAAAGATCACAATAAAAACACAAAAACACATACAATTATGTAATTTCCCATTCCCCTTCGTCAGCAGAAGAGAGTAAAACACCCAAACATTTGGTTACTGCAGAAGGGGACTGATTTACCCCAAAAATTTCATAACTATGTGTTTTGTTGTGTTTTTCACTATGAACATCGAGGACTAAAGCTTTGTAGTAAGTGGGTAGGCCTAGCCCTTCTATCCTCCTTTCAATGATTAGTTCAAAATAGCCATTTTAGCTTTGTTTATGTATTTTGGTAATAGCTAAAATATGGTAATATGTGCCAAATCGACCAAATTTGTGAAAATAAGTTGCTGAAAGTGAATTTTAAAATGCAGATCAGAGATGTGTGGTAGTAAGTGTGGTACTAACCTTAAAAGAGACTCATGGAAACTAAAGTACACTCGGTTTAGTTTGAGAGGTAGCAGATTACACCAAAACTAGCCTGTATTCTTAGCTTTACCACACTTAGTGAGCTTGCTACCTTTCAGGGTAAATAAAGAGTACATTAATTAGTACCAAAATAGAGACTATATTATATAATATGTTTATTGAAATACTGTAATTTTTAAATAACTTAATTATTTTACTGGTTTCAGTCACCAACAGTCAGTAAAGTTATTTTGTTATGTCACTTTCAAGGTAGATGAATGTCAAAACACGAATGAAAACAAAATTAAGAGTGGTAGCTATGCAAGTAAACACGGTAAAATGGATGTCTAATAAATGACGGGCAATTATTACTAATGCTGCAAAGATGCTTAAAATTAAAACTAACAACTAATAATAATCATAGCGGAAATCTCACAAACCAAAATAATCCTGGTGATATATCCCACCACAAGAACATGGCTGCTGTCAGATGATTGTACTTTTTATGTATCACAATTGTAGCTCATTCCTGAAGGGCTAGAGAGGAAGGGGGGCAGCTAGATGACACTGGAAGGGAGCTTGTCCAGTTGGGGTGCGGAAGCCTCCCGGCGCCCAGCGCTGCCCCTTCTTCGGGGCAGAGTCCCCCCACTTGTCACCTCGGGACACCCATGGGCTATCAGCAGCTCTACCAGGCTCGCTGTCGCTCCTACGCTCAGTTCTGCCGCGTGGTTGCTGCTTGATGCGGCAAGGCTAGCTGCGGCACGCGCGTACGCCAGGCACGTCTGACCTTCATGGTCAATCGCTTTTATGTTAGCATTATGCTGGAACAAGAGGATAAAATAAGATTATAGACCAGGGGTCGGCAACCTATGGCATGGGTGCCATGCGGAACTATTTGAATGAACATAATATAAAACCTTTATCTTTAATTAAAACCATTGATATAATAGTTTTAATAACAACGTGTTTTATGTTTCAATTATTCAATGTTTTTGTTTCAAGATTTCAAAATAATGTCATCAGAACTAATTTTGCAAAATACATTTATAGCTTTTGTATTTACTCTGATTTATATTAAGTATTCAAGAAACAGTAGTTATTTAATGTATTCTATTTAAAAACATTGTTACATTTCCATTTTACAAGATCAACTTAAATTTGTTTTAATAGTTGTATTAGTTAACTAGTATAAATATATAAACAATTTGGGTGGGCTTAGGTTGGTTGAACGCTGAGTGACTTAGCGATATTACTTTGGCACAACTCTATTAAAAGATTGTCAACCCCTGTATAAACCATCATTTCTCGATCTCTTAACCAGGTTGACACTCTTATATACTTCCCCTTGATTTTCTCAGCATCCTCGGCATGAAATATCATTATTCCTAGGCGTTTTTAGCTAAGGATATGGATGTAATCCTCGAATCCTTAGGGGTATTAGGGATTTGAAAAAAAATTGAGATAAAAAAAAAGGTAATTTGTTCTCAACTGAATGTAATAATGTTATAGTGAATGCATTTACACAAAAAGTGGTTAACACTGAGCTACCATGTCTCCTTTCTACTATTATATTATTATTCCTATCAGAGATGAATGATAAATCACCTGACACAGGACGGTGACCACTGAGCACTCTGGATTACGAAGCTGCGACCATGACTGACAAAACATCAGATTGCAATATGTTCATGCTCTGGTTGTGGCCAGTGGCCAGTGGCTGGCTCATTTATTAAGAAACATTATTTGATAAAAAGCTGCCACTTGAACAATTTTAAATTAGCCACTATTTTTTTATCATTAAAATTCCCTGTTTTTTACATTTTTTCTAGGAAGATTAGACTGGAGAAAAGAGTATTAAGATTTCATTTTTCATCAACCTGACTAGTGTGAAGTAATCTAACTTTTGTTTAAAACAGGATGATTTTAGATTTATGGACAAGTACATCTTTGCTTCTACAGCTCTTATTTAAGGGGTAATGAGATGTTTGACTCAGTGTTCTTAGCTATTCTGTTCATTTTTTAGTCAATCCAAAGACCCACTATCTTAACCTTTTGGTTAAATGTCCCAAATTAACAAATATTCCAGTATTTTAACTAAATTTTTATGAAATTCCCTGCGTTTTCTTGATTTTTTCAAGGCACAAAAAATTATCTGCATTTTCCAGGTTTGGGGCAACCCTGCACTTTTTATCTTCATAGACAGGATTTTCATTACAATAACACCTCTGTCTGCAGCGTCACATATGCAATGACTGTGACAAAATATCAATCCTGTAAAAAACCGTGACCGTAACAAAATATCTATCAGGCAAGACAATGTGAATGCCAGTAACTGTAAATAATCACTGATAGAAATAACTGCTATTTTAAAATCACAGTCACCACGGTGGTCAATGATATAAGAAAATCACAGTTTGGCCTATCCCTACTTTCGGTCTCTTACATTACATTACTTTACATTTGCAGAAAGTTACAGGAAAGGTGAATCAGAACATATAAAAGGAACAAACACAATATGGCTTTTACAATGAAAAGAAGAACACAGTTCAAACATTACATTGCCGCCATGGACAAAGAGGTAATGTCTGCCTCTTGAAAAAAATCGATCGTTACCGCCTTATCCCCCAATATAAGTTTCATTCTATTGGAACTCATCCAGAGGGAGTGTGAAATGTGTAACGCAACTTCCTAAAAATGGAAACCAAAAAACACAAAGCGAATGAAAGGGAATGAGTAAAGAACGATAGGACACTTTGATAGGAACATGTAAAAGGAATAACAATGTTTCCACATCTTAATCATTAGTATGAAAGTAAACCGTGACAGTACTAACCCATATGAGAAGTTGGGCGAAGGCCAAGTTTCCCATAGCACAAGCCAAGTGCAAGGGAGTCCGCTGGTCCCTGGGGCTGACGTAACTGTTGACTTGTTCAACCGAAGCATGGGCTAGTACCAGGTAGAGCTGCTTCATGTTACTTCTAAAAACATTACAAAAAAATATTTTAAGCAGGAGCTATCAACAGCTTAAAAAATAAGATCTATTATATATATATATATACACACACACACACACACTATATGATATATTACTATATAATACTGTGTTGATTAAGGTGCGGCCGAAGGGATTTCAAGTATTTTTCCAGTTTTTATAGGATTGAAATTTTTTGGGCAAAATAAATAAAACATTTCTCCAGTATCAACATAGATTTTAGAATATCTGTCAAGGGTGTCCTGGAATTTTGTCAAAACTTTCTCTTTTTATTTAAAAGGTTTTGAAAAAATTCCAAGACACCCTTGACAGATATTCAAGATGAGCAGAAAACTAAATTTTATGTTGAAATTGGAGAAATATTTGATTTATTTTTGCCAAAAAAATGTAATGCTATAAAAACTGTGAAATTACTCGCGCTTCCTTCTGCCGCACTTCTTTTTCACACATTTTTACTCGTTACCCAAATGGGCTTTCTTAATCAAATTTATTCTTATAAGTTTATTTTCCCTTTTCTTTATTTGTATCAATTTCAATTATTATAAAATTATCTAGCCATTGGGCCACCTCATTTTTAAATATTTCTTTTTTCTATTATTCTGTTATATTCCTATTTATTCTTTAAGATCATAATTTTTTACAAGATTAAAAATTTGATATTCAAAGGTAATATAAAGTTTCAGATTAGGAAAATAGTGGATTCGATCCAATATATAAATTTAAAATATCATTATTGCTAACTAATTTATCAAGTTTTGTCCAAAACCAAATTACGATGCACTCTTTTGATTATATTCAAAGAAAGTTTGCATAAATTTTAACTCTGGAAGAGCATTTAAGAGTTGGGATAAGCGAGACTCGAAAATATTTTGAATGAGACGAGAAAAAAAAATCTTGATCTTGACTCAAAGTTAAAAATGAATCTCGAAAATGCGAGAAATTTGAAAGAATTATGCTACTAAAAAAATTATTACACTACAAAATTAAATTATAAATGGTATACATTGATGTTATCATTATTTTATTAATTCCATTTAAAATATGTATGAGCTCTAACTTAAGTGTTTGAATGAACTATAAGAGAATCCAAAGCAAGCACAAGCTAAAATGTCTAAAGGAACTCTATAAACAATATATTTAATTTAGTAAACATAATTTATATTTTTGTACTTTAATATAAACCTTTCTCAGCTTGTTCTCGTGTGTCTATATATTTCATATTCTTCTCTTGAATTGAAAAAGGGGTTTCCCCACATCCATACTTAAGGGTGCCACATGGTAGAGCACTGAGACGCACTGCAGATGTTTAGAAATACCAGGTTATTTAAGTAGTTGTTTAATATTTTTTAGTATCGTTTTTACTAAAATATAGGCAAAAGTTCGGACCAGCTAAAAAGTTTTAATTGTTTTTAAAAAGTGTGTGATAACTTGAATAGAACCCTACCTAACCATATCACATTATTTTAAAATGTTCTATTGTGACACTAACAAAACATGAGTTTATTTGATAAAGGAAGGCTAGATATAGGTTTTTAACCCTTTGTTTTATCCATTAGAACAGTTTTTTGTGCAAACTGTCATTGAATTAAAAGAGGGAAAAAAATAATAATAAAGATTTGAATTTTTCTAACTTGGCAGAAACCTATTGATAGTTTTTGCCTACATTTTGTTGAAAATGATAATCAAATAACTTTTTTAGTGCCATTTTTTACTACCCATTTGGGTTATATGCTTATGTACTAACTACGCTAATGAGTTAGGGATGAGGAGATTTGGATTTAAAGAAAGTGTACTCGAATTTGTGTGGAGGGCAAGTATAAAACAATTTAGGGAAAAAGACCCTCAGTACATCCGACAAAGATTCAAACCTTGATCTTCCTTTGATCGACATTCTAGTCTACTGCGAGAGTGACGCCTTAGACCATGCGACCACAAAAGCGGGTAATAACTTCTTAAATAATGAGTGATTTCTAAATGTCTGCAATGCATTCCATACATGCCTCCTAAAGCACAGCCAACTTGGAGTGTGTGTTTCCGTACCTGCATACAGCGTCCACAAGCTGCTGGTTGAGAGGTAAGCTTTGACTGACGGGCGCCAAGAACTCCTTTCCCTCGTATTTATTTCTTATCCACCTCTCTTTCTCCTCTCGACTAGAGTTGGGGGTCGGCTTGCTGCAGCCGCGAGTCGAGCACTCCCACACGCTGTTGGCCAGGGCGTTCCCTATCGACAACATTACACTGAGATGGCCAGAGCTGGAAACACAAACCAAAACTGACATTTTTGAAAATATTCACAGTAAAAGTGACAATAGTGTACTAAAACTAGCTCAAATGAAAACTTTTGGCCCTCATTACTTTCATTACAACATTTATGAGTTATTTTTCCATATTTTGGTGAGGATTTTAAAACTTACACCCAAAATAATGCACTAAGTGTGTCACGAAATATAAAATAAATTTATGAAATAATTTTGGTGCAACACATAGAAACGTTATTTTATTCTAATCTCCAAACACAGAAAAACTCAGTTTATCTAGTCATGTGCCAGTTTATCATTTTTACTGTTAAGCTATTTTAAGAATAATTCCTAAACAACATGTATTTATTTGAGTCCATCTCTAATATAATTTTTATTTAGTAAATGCTCAAATAAAATATAAACATTATTTTGTAACATCATGTCTAACATACCTACTTCAATTTTAATGCATGTATGAAAATTATATGAATAATTAAATCAAAAAGCGAAAAGAGGTTTTACTTTTAGAGATATCTTATATATTCCTATCCAATGTCCATTTATTGTGTGTCATTTATGTTATTTCTTTTAAATATTCCTATCTAAATGTTCTATTATTATTCACCAAGTTTCCTATTCTCCATTTTGTTTTTCAGTTTCCTCTTTTAGGAAGTTGTGTTGCACATTTCACACTTCCTCCTGATGAGTTCCGATAGAATGAAACCTAGGTCGGGGGATTGGGCGGTAACGATCGATTTTCTTTAAGAGGGAGCCATTACCTCTTTGTCCAGTGTGAACTGTGTTAATTTCTTTTATATATGTTTTTATCCACCTTTCCTGTATCTTCTTCCAAATTAACAATTATTTCTTCAGTATTTATTTACCACAAAATAGCCAAGGTGTTTCTGTTTGTTGGTTTTTTAAGTTTTGTCCTTTTACTTCAACTTTATTTATAGCTTAAACTTAATCTTATATCGTTGCTGGTGATTTGAGTGTCCATTATTTATATCTGATTTATAAATATTATCAATGTATCATTTTATTTTCGCTGGTGTATTAACATAGAGGGGCACTGGTGTGCAAGTCAATTTTACACACCCTAGGATTGGTAATTTTAATGAAAATAAAATATAACTCTATAAGGAAAACCTCTTTTCGCTGTAAAGTGTGAACTGTGTTCTTCTTTTCATTGTAAAGGCCATATTGTGTTCGTACCCCCTTTTATATGTTTCTATCCACCTTTCCTGTACCTTCTTCCAAATATAATGAAAATAAAATGTAATTTTTTCTTTCAAATTAAAAAAAAAAGATAAACACAAATTTAACAATTAATATTTTAAATTCTCACTAAAAATATCAGGCCAATCCGTAATAGTATTATGGACAAAAAGGCGGATGAATGGTATAGAATACAATTGGGGTGTATGTTTCAAGTCTCACAAAGGGTGCATTAAACCTCTGTGCCAGCCTTGCACCTTTCCTGTACTTTCTCACATATATAACAAAATGTGCGCCAAAAAAAGGGAAAATAAGTTTTCCTAGGAGAGCTAGTTTTACATCTTTTAGTAAAATTATTAGTTAAAATACATAATAATAAAGAATCAGAAAGAAAACAAAACTTACGGCCATTCATCAAGGTCTAAAGAGCGGACTTTGGATATGTGAGAACCAAGATTACGATGGATCCCAGAACATTCTATACACATGAGCACACCTAGGTTAAGACTGGCCCAATCCGGATCTGAAATTAGAAAGCAGAAAATAAACGTTAACCTTTTCACTAATATAAGAAAAATGGAGCCAGAAGGTTGTATTGAGTTAAACAATGAAAGGAGGATACAAGGGAATGGTCTACCCACTTACCATAAAACTGTAGAACTCAAAGTTCACAAATAAAACACAATAAAACACATCATTACATAATTTTTGGTGTACATTAGTCCCCTTCTTCAGCAAAAGAGAGTTAAAACACAGACTGGACTATGACAGCTTGGCTAGACGTAGGTGTGTAGGCCTTGCCCTTCCATCCGCCTTTTAATATTCAAGTTGATACAGCTGTTCATGCCATTTTTCCTTTGTTAGTTTTGAGTTGGTACTGAGGTATTTGTGATTTTTAAGACTAGATTTATTTTTCAACCAATATTCATTGTGTATTAAGACAAAATTTCAAAGATTTATGTACAATAATGTAAGGTCTATGATTAAATTTATAAATCAAACTAAAATATATTCATTTCATGAAAAAAATATTTAAATATATATATCGTTTTTAATCTATATGGTTGATACCCCCACCCAAAATTAGTAGCTAAGTGGCCCACATTAGTGGTGGACATCGCATGGTTTAACGTGCCAATCTTGTTTTAGACTAAATTGCCGGTGACTGGGAGATCAGGGTTTGATTTCTAGTTGGGTGTATTTTTTTTTCCCGAGTTTTAATACTTTTTCAAGTTGTAAGCATATGATAATTACTATAATGGAATATGGATGAGGAAGGTTGAACTTAAGAGAGGAAATTAACCCCCATTTGCCTGGAGGAAGAGTATGAATCCATTTAGGAAAAAACCTTTAGTACACTTGTCCTTACCCGCCTTAATGGCCGATTTGTATAAGTCATAGGAATCACTCTAGAGTAAAAAACTAAGTGAAAAGATATGAAGAGCCATGTGCTGGCCACACAACATGTCCTTCACTTTTCATTTTCAAGTTTATCAACTCACTGGGAGCGTCACAGTCGACACAGTACGAGTTCCCCGGAACCAGAGTTCGGATGGACTGTAGAGCTGTGCTGTCCACACAACTGTTTAGGCGAGACTTGGACTTACTGCTCTCATTGGCCTGAACAAAACATACAACTTCAAATATCGCAAATAAGCACCCATTTACGTTGTCAGGTTAAAAATCAAAATGGCAACCCTTTAGTGAAATTGTTTATTAATATCAACACACAGGCTGCAAATTATTGTTACTGTTAGTAAGAAGTAAGCCACATTCCAATTCATTTAAATTAGTTGAAAAATGACACCTAGATAAGGAGATTGAAACCAGGACCTTTGGCTTAGCGCGCCAATGCTCTACCACTGAGTTATTCAAGTTTGACTTTAATTACAATCTCATATTTTATACTTACAGCATAACAGCCCTACTGAGTCGCAGATGGTTTTGGTATTAGATAACTCACGATACTATTGGTTGCTTATATGTAGCTGAAGATCTCACATATTCGTCATAGATTCAGCCTTAAACTCTGATTAAGGTTTTTTTTTTTAAATATCCTTTTAATCTTCCATCTAAATATTTTTCTGAATCTTCAAATTTTGAATATCTTCAAAGAGGATGATTAAAGCAATTGTCTTTTAAGGATTCGAAAAATTTGAGGGCCCATCCCTGTTTATTAATGTTTGGGCCTGACTTTATATATAGTTTTATGGAGTGATGGGTACCTGAAGGGAGTTTAGAATCTGCTGCTCTATGGCGGTGACCCACTCATTTCTCTCCTCCGAGTTGCTCGCCTCAAAGTGCCACTGCTTATTGTCAAGCGACACAATGAAGAACTCGTAACCATCAGAGTCTGAAAAATATTAAGCCTTATGTAGTGTCATCGGTATAGTTAATTATACACTAGCAGAAGTACCCGGGCAACATTTTTTATTCCCTTCAAAAAGACAGAAAAACCCCACGTTTTATTTCTTTCGACACAGTTTTTAACAAATAAAAAAATCTAATACAATTTATTAAATTACAGCTTCAAGGTGCAATTGTTTGTGTACAGTGCCTACTGATTTTTAAATTTTAGACCTCTGCTTGCAATAAATATCGCCAGGGCCGTGGAGTCGGTACGCCAAGTCTTCAACTTTGACTCCTCTTTTTTTCTACTGTCAGACTCCCGAATTCTTTACAAATAGCTAAAGTATATTAATTAGTAATAAAAAATTTACTGCAATAAAATTCTCCAATACAGATTACTTCATGTGAAGCTTCTTTGACATTGCGAATTTATACTTGCATAAATTAGCCAATCCAAATTACAAATTTTGGTCCTGAATAGTAAAAAAAGTATAAACTATTGTAACTTTTTATTTTGAAGCGAAGTCAGTACATTTTTACAGACTACGACTGAATCCAAAATTGCTTCTGACTCAAGACTCTCCATTCCTGGACAGTGGACAATGTTCACGACATAGAGACAAATAAACTCTTTATTTTATTAATATATATTTCCTGGGGTTCTACATATACGCAAGAGGTGTTGAGTATAGACTAAATCGCCAAGGCCACTGACTCTACTAGGTGTAATTAATCTATTTGCTTACTAAGTGTTGGCTCTTTAACCAGAAGTAATTTACAATTTAATTCAGAATTCCCACCCCCTGTTATAGGCTTGGTGGCAAACTTCGTGCGAGCTTATAATGTAACATTCCCGATAAACACATATGTGCAAACAGACTCACTTCTCAACAGTGTATTTTAGATTGATCTCACTCATTCTGAATGTTTTTATTTTGTCAAGTAATTAATGATACTATTCATGAGGTGACACAAAAACATTAAATAATGTTAGATAAATTAGACCTTGGCAGCTTAAAACAATAATAAGATACCCTGACCACCACTTACCATCACAATCCAAATTTTTCATTCCACTGCTTTTCATTCGCCTGTGTCTCTTCTTAACGTTGGGCGTTTCGATCTTGCCATCTGTTCCATTGAAAAGCGATTGTGAAACCGAGTTATTCGAAATGATGACTGCATCATCGTTACTGTAAACAGGAGAACCAAGTGTCAGTGAAACAGCTCTTTTGATAGGGTGTTTGTTGTTTCAACAGCTTGATCCACATAAATTAAAAAATATTATTCTAAAAGTTATAATTTATTTGAATGGTGTTTTAATTATAGCCTTAATTAATTTTTTTACTATTTCTATTATGAGATAAAGGTGTGAATTGCAGTTTTAGTTGTTCATGTTTTTCAAGATAAAATGGTTGTAGACTTCGTTTAACATGAAAGGTAGATAAGTATTACCTTGACAGATCACACTATGGTTCTATCTTATAAGCTATACCACAGTGAAAACATGCAAGATAAGCTTGCTACTTTTGTGAGTAAATGAAGTGTACATACGTAACATATTAAGATTTTTTTCATCGTTCCTTACAACCTGTTCAGGTTATACACATACATGATCATTACTCTAATACTGTAGGGATGAGGAAGGAAGCATTTTAGAGCTTAGCTACCTGCATTTGTTTGGAAGGAGAGTGGGAAACCACTAAGGAAGAACCACCCCCAGTAGACCTGATCTTACTGTCATCAGTAAGCCAGTCTAACATGAGAGTGGCGCTTTAGTCCATTAAGCCAATGAAACAGGCGACACATGAAGTTGAGATGGTGAGTTATCATGTTTTCCCACTTTATATCACGTGTCTACTGACCTGGAAGGGTGGATCCCCCTGGTCCCCGGTTCTTTCAGCAGTTCAAAGGCCGTCAGGAGCACTTTATCAGTCACACGCTTCTCTTTGTTCTGGAAGCCTATAACATTTCAAAGATGTCGGGACTTATTTTTAGTCTCATCATTTAAATTAGGAGGGATAGCCAGCACAATTACCTTAGTGATACTGGAGTGGAAATTGTTTGGGTAGAAATAGAGATGGAATGCTTGCATCCTCAATTTCTATGGTTTTTGGAATATTCAAGAGTCATGAAAATCTCAAAGAAGTATCTTGAATACAATTATGAAGACCTTGACTTGGTATAACAAGTTAAGGTATAAAGGCAAAATTGTATAACATCAATTTAGCAAACAAGTGGTTTCTTTTGTGATTTATGATATAGGCCTAAGAAACGTGACAAAAAAATTGTATAAAAAGCATATGCCAGATTAAAAAAAAATTAATACAAAATATTTTCACTTATATACTAAAATAATTGCACTGTACATTTTTCAAGATTTGAGGATTCGAATTTAGATTCAAGACTAGAAAGAAAATTTAAGATTCAGATCTGAGATTCGTATTAAACCCATTTCTAGGTAAAAAACCAACAAAACAATAAACATTTTTAAAACTAATTTTTATTTTCATATGCAGCTTCTTTAGGTTTAGAGAGTAAACAATTAATGTTATTGATCGGACTGCGAGGTCGAATCTCAACATTTGATTTCGGTTTCGAGTTAGGATTGAATTATAAGGATGGCAACACTTACACTATGTGTACAGAAAAACTAAGCAGTTGTATTAATAGTGTACTCTTCAATTCCACTCCAGTAGTGGTGCGCGAAGTCCACTTTTTTGGTTCTAAGTTAAGTTGAGTCGAATATGGGAGATATTCTCAAAGCTGAATCGAAGTTTGAATATTTTTCTATATCATTTTGAGTAAAAATATTATGTCGACATTGAGTATATTTATGTAACATCAAACTAAATATTACATTTAGTTTTTCTTAATACTAATATTTGTAGTTTAATGCCAAAATATAAATGTTATAAGGAAATTTTGGATTTTATAAAACCATTTAAATTTTGCCATGCAAATTACTAAAACAATATGGTTCTGACTCTGAAAGTGCAGGTGCCTATGGATAATCTTAAAAATAACATGACCTTTATGATAATAATTTCACTCAAAAATTAATTCTTCGTGTAATATATATAAAATATCCAATTTTTTAAAGATTTAATTTAATTTAATTTTTAATAAAATATCTAAAGTTTTATCTATATTAACAGCAATTTTCGTTTATAAGTACAAGTAACTGAAATGGCTGCTTGTGTGAATTTTAAAATATCTAAAAAATATTTTCAAGTGTAATATAATCACTAGACTTCAAGAAGCAGACGAAGCTTCGAATAGTTGCCAAAGCCAAACATGGGTTTGAATTGAATACAAAGTACAACAAGATTTGATTCGGCTTTATTTTTCGAAGCTTCGTGCACCCAAATACTCCAGTATCACTCAGGCAATTGTGTTGGCTATCCCTACTTATTAAAACACTTATTTGATCTAGTGTTTTATTTCAGATAACCTTTACAACACATTGAGTCCCAATGTACCACAAACTAACTTTCCACACAGACTAACACAGGCCCTAGGACTGTGCGACGTAATTTGTTTCTGACCTTTCCACAGCCCAGAGGATCCCATTCATGTGGGTGTGGCTGTTGAGATGGACGGTGTTGGGCTAAGAGAACATACCTGCACTCTTGGTCTAGGTTAATTTTTCTTTTGTGTCCCAGTGGGCTACTATTGGCTGTAGAAAGTAGGAAAATTTCCGTCTGGATGGCAGTGGACCTATAGACTGCACTCAAAAACCTCTATTTTTGAGAATAATACATAAAAAGATATTTTTAAAGCAATTTTTTCAGGAATGTAGTCTTTGCTATGAGTTGATTGAGGACAAAAATTGTATTGGTTCGAGGAGCAAATTTGATCATTTCAGCTGGGGCTCAATGTGTTAATCTTATTGTAGATGTATAGCTGTAGATTAAAAAAAAAAATTATCACACTTTCAATTACTGTAAACACAAGCCTTCAACTTTTTTTTTTATCACAATGTCTGACAATCTGTTTAGGTTACTAATATATATGATAGTTACTGTAATGGAGTAGGGACGAGAAAGGAGCATTTTAAAGGTAATCTACCCACATTTGCATGAAACGAGAGGAGGAAACCATTTAGGAAAAACCACCCTCAGTAGACTCGACCCGGATTTGTGACTCAATCTCCTTGTCTTAAGAAAGCCAGTATAAAACAAGAGTGACACCTTAGACCATTCGGCCGTTGAAGCAAATCTAGATGAAATTCATAATATTATGTTAATTAATCCCCAGAGTGACAATTCTTTGTGTCAGTTGACATAAAATAAATTACTGTACACAGATGCCAGGCAATCTCACAGGTTACTCAATTCCAATTTATCAACATTTACAACTTAAGTCTTATATGATGCATTTACCACCACATTAAAAATATGTTATTTATTTATATAGCCTACACTAAGGCATCAACTAAAAAGTGTAAATAGTAAAAAAAATACACAAATAAAATTGACATGTTTGATTTATAAAAGATTAATAAAACACAAAGACAATGAATGTTGAGTACATCTACAGCTCATTGATAATACAAAAAGAAAAAGATTTTGTAACAGTCACCATGGGAAATCTTATGAATATTGCCGTTTCAATTGGATACAAGAGCGTTCACTCTCTGAGATCTCGAGCTAATAATTGAGACTTAAGAGTTTGATGACATACTATAAGGAGTTGTACTCACTTGTTATGGTGAGCCCTGAGAATCCGTCGTTAATGCCGTTGTTCGAGTCTGGGTTGACCGTTTTGGTGCCCCGAGGCTTCTGACCTGGCACTTTTACTGTCACATACTGCAGCGATATCTCCTTGCCGTGGACATCATCCATATAGTCCTGGACATTAACATGAGAAATTCAATATTTGTACCCAAAGATAGCTCAAGTAGATTTATAATAAAATGAAGTGATGGCGACAACAAGGATGAGAATTAAGCCCAGTAGAGCCATAATATTGGATGGAATAAAGCAGAGAAAGGTACAGGATGTAAAGTATCTTGGAAGTGTAATTGAGGTGAAAGGTGGGAGTAGAGAGGATCTAATGAGAAGAGGACAGCAAGAAGAGTTGTTCTATAGGTGTGTAAAAGACCTGCTATGGAGAAGATTATTGCCTTTTAAGTGTAAGAGAGTGTTGTATAGGGCGTAAGCCTACTTTTCACCCATTGTCACGTATGCAGCAGAAACATAGACAATTAATGTAAGAGACACTAGGAAAGTGGAGGCCATGGGAGTGAAATTTGTGAAGACCACGTTAGCTGTCACAAGGAGAAAAAGAAAAGGAGGAATGAAGTTATCCGGGAAAGAGTAGGGGTACAGGGAATATATGAGCTAGATTGCAAAACTGAGATGATATGGGCATGTAATAAGGATGGAAAAAGAGATACTACCAAAGAGAATGATGGAGATGAAGTTTGTAAGAAAAAGGCTGTAAAGGAGATAAAAAAAATATGGGAGGGAGCAAATAACATAAAGTTTGCAAATATGTACATGATAGGAGAAGAATGGAAGTGATAAAAGGAGAAAGAATGGTGGAAGAATAGAGGAAGATGGAAGAATTTTATTAAAATGACATGGCCACAAGCCAGAAATAGTTGATATGATAGCGAAAACTATGTAGAAATACAATATATGTTCAAAAATAGTAAGCACTTACAAAGCCAATTTTCAATTTAGAATTGAGATTGACCCAAATATTTAATAATTAAATGTTACAAAAATAAATTCAAATTAAATTTTAGGCTAATTTATATAGATTATTTTAATTTGAGTTTAGTATAATAAAGGTATTAAAACCTTGTTTATGTAATGGAGTTATTAATTATTACTCTAAAGTTTCTATGGTAAAGTCAAATAATAAATTGGCGGTGACCTTTTAAAAAGTTAAGTTATTCAAAAATTTAACATATAGATTTCAAATTTGGTAGAATCTTTTAAATTTTAAGATTCTGAGTTTTCAAATCAATTACTAATTCTAGCAGGATTAATCATTTAAAAACTTTGAACAAGTTTATAAATAAATGTTGACCATAGATCATGGTTTATGATTCAATTAAAGTAGCCAGAGATCTCACAAGATTATTCAATAACAGACTTAAATAATGTGTACTGTTATTACAATTAGATTCCAGTTAAATAAAATATCAATAAATAAGATATACTTTTTATAGATAAAAGTGGTTACAAATTAACCAAAATTTTAGAGGTATGTGCCATGAATGGAAAAATTATGGCTAAAATTAGTATACGTTCTAATATAGCCTATTTATATTGTATACTAAATGCAAAAGAATGGTGAAGCAACTAAAGAGATCTGGACAAAGAATAGTGATGCAACAATAAATCACACAAGGAATAGTGATGCAAACAAATAAATCACAAGAAGGAATGGTAATGCAAGCAAAGAGACCTGGACGAAGGATAGTGATGCAAACAAATCACACAAGGGATGGTAAATCAAGCAAAGAGACCTGGACAAAGGATAGTGATGCAAACAAATCACACAAGGGATGATAAATCAAGCAAAGAGACCTGGACAAAGGATAGTGATGCAAACAAATCACACAAGGGATGGTAAATCAAGCAAAGAGACCTGGACAAAGGATAGTGATGCAAACAAATCACACAAGGGATGGTAAATCAAGCAAAGAGACCTGGACAAAGGATAGTGATGCAAACAAATCACACAAGGGATGGTAAATCAAGCAAAGAGACCTGGACAAAGGATAGTGATGCAAACAAATCACACAAGGGATGGTAAATCAAGCAAAGAGACCTGGACAAAGGATAGTGATGCAAACAAATCACACAAGGGATGGTAAATCAAGCAAAGAGACCTGGACAAAGGATAGTGATGCAAACAAATCACACAAGGGATGGTAAATCAAGCAAAGAGACCTGGACAAAGGATAGTGATGCAAACAAATCACACAAGGGATGGTAAATCAAGCAAAGAGACCTGGACAAAGGATAGTGATGCAAACAAATCACACAAGGGATGGTAAATCAAGCAAAGAGACCTGGACAAAGGATAGTGATGCAAACAAATCACACAAGGGATGGTAAATCAAGCAAAGAGACCTGGACAAAGGATAGTGATGCAAACAAATCACACAAGGGATGGTAAATCAAGCAAAGAGACCTGGACAAAGGATAGTGATGCAAACAAATCACACAAGGGATGGTAAATCAAGCAAAGAGATCACAACAAAGGATAGTGATGCAAACAAATAAATCACAAAAAGGAATGGTAATCCAAGCAAAGAGATCATCACAAGAATGAATGCTGAAGCAAGCAAAGAGATCCCAACAAAGAATAGTGATTTCCAAAGTAAAGAAGGAAACCGAGGAGACAGTACTCACATGAAGGCTGGGATGGTAAGTGAGCCGACCGTCGTCACAAAGAGTCACATATTTCTTCTTCCATTCTTTATTGAGTGCCTTGCTGCTTCTCTTATAGAGGTAGCCCTGCTTCACAGGGATAGCGCGTCCACTACCCAGCTCTCCGTTCTTCAACTTATCATCACCCTTTTTAGAGGGAGCGAAAAGATTGGACCTTCTACGAGTTTTTCTGAGCAAAACAAACAAATCAACTGTTAGTTTACAATATATACAATGCCATTGTATCAAGTACAGTATTATTAAAGTTAAGTAGCAACAAATACTATAAATCAAGCTGCTAAACTTGATTTTTTTAGCACCACTTCTCACTACCAGTTCAAGTTATACACAAATGCACTAATTATTGTGATGTGTTAGGGATGAGGGATAATGAATTTAGAGGAAGTGTGCCTGCTTTTTAGTGGCACGAGTGTGAAAAAAATCATTTAAGAAAAACTACCCTCAGTACGCCTGACAAGGATTCTAACCCAGATCTCCCTGTCATCGGCAGTCCCCCAAAGTGAGTCAGAAATCATTTTATGTATGTGTTTATCGAGTAATAAAGACCGCAATTATATTTGACTTTGTATATTATGTTCATTTCCCATATAACACTACTTGTGTACTACAGTTTTATTGTATTGTTGACTTAGCGGTCTTAGTCTGTCGATTGTGTGCTCTTTAGCGGTTTAACATAATCCATGCCCTCCCATAAACCGTATGGTTCTGTCTACGTACCACCGATGGTCCACAAACCACATTCTAAGAAACACCAAACTAGAGCATTCAAAATAACCAGAAGCAGGGATGCCAGTGAGTTACCTGGAGGTGGTGGGGGTGGAGCTGGGAGTAGGAAGGTCCTTGTCCTTTGCACCAGGGGTGGGGGGTGGCTGCAGGTTGTTGTTGTCCAGTGTCGTGGTGCTCCCCAACCACTTGTCCTCCAGCCTGTTAGTGTCCAAGGGTCTGTGCGAAGAAGACAGGGTGTGAACTTGACGACCACTGCTCGCAGGCACCATCACGCTCGCTGAGTCCTACAAGGGGTTACCAACCATACCATTGTGTCATACACGGGAGACGGAACAGGAAAACGATATAGGAATAAATACTATATAGTTTATACTATAGTGAAAAGAGAAACACAGTTCATACTTAACACTAGTGGCACTGGATAAAGAAGAAATTGCTGACGCTTAAAGAAAATTGGGTCGACCTCTGTGGTCTTGGGGTAAAGTGCTTGCCTAAGGACCCGATGTTCAAGGAGCCAAACCCAACCAGGGTCGACAGATTTTTCTTGAACGATAACACTCTGTAGCAAAACTTCCATCAGAAGGGAAGAAAAAGTGTCGGTTCCATGTTGATTGTGGCAAGTAAAATAACTCTGGAAGATATGGGGAAATACCTTTCCTGGCAAAATTGGTAGCCCCTTTCTTTTTTGCTTATAGAAATTTTCGTGTGCTGATATAATCAGTCGATTCAGAAAGTGCACGTTAAATACATGAAAATAAAAAAAAATCTAATCAAAGAAAATTGGTTGCTACTGTATAATTCTTCGACTTAGGTCTCATTCTATTGTAAAAACAATTTAAGATTTATCTTCTTTATTTGGAGTATTTAACGTGAACATTCTGAACAGATTGATTATATCAGCACTCAAGAATTTCTATGAGCGAAAGATAAAGGGCCTACCAATTTCGTCAGGAAAGGTATTTTCACATATTGTTCTTCACATGCCACAATTGACATTGGACCAACAGTTTTACTACCCATTTGAAGGAAGTTTTGCTTCAAATTTTTATTGTTCAAGAAAAATTTGTTGACACCGGTTGGGTTTGAACCCACAAACATCGGGTCCTGAGGCGAGAATTTTAACCCAAAACCACCGAGGTTGACAATTTCTTAAAAGAGAGAACTAAAACCCCAAAAGGGAGAAAAGATAGAAAAGGGAAATCGGTAAAGAATGGTCAGACATTTATAAAAGAAATGCAAGTAGACTATGATGAGTTTATCCATTTATGCAGCTGTTCCTTAACCTACAAGTACAAAATGTACTATTTATGCTAAGTAACTGTTTTAAGTGATTCTGAAGATGTTACAAAATTTGAAATTGATTTTATAGTCAAAACAATTACATCTGAAAGAAATAAGTTTAAAAATGGATTCTTATTTATTTATTGACCTGTTATAAAGTCAATTCAAAACTTAACAAAAACTTAAAATTTGAAACTTTCTAATAATTTAAATATTAGTTAAAAAAAAAAGACAACTGGACAAAATAATAAAACTTCATGTCCAGCAGGTGTCATTTACCCAAATATATTTTAATTATAGATGTGTCAAATCCTATATTTCTTAAATCCAAATTTTAAATTTCCTTTCTAATCTCTAATCCAAATTCGAATCCTCAAATATTTAAAAATGTAATGTACAATTTCAGTTAACATGAAAGTATTTGAAATTAAATTAAAAAAAAGAAGAAGTAGTTTAAGGTTTGGTGCGATTAGATAAATGCTATTTTCTTTATCATGTCTAATACTACATAAATTAAATGGTACGGAACTCAGCACGGATTTTCTCACTCCATTGTTTAAAAATGGAGATATTTACTCAAAACTCATAATATATGTGAAAAGAAATAATATACACTAGCAAACCTGAGTAAAAATGGCCTTATACTTATGTTAAAAATGTTTTGATTCCCAGACTTGGATTTTAAGATTTTCTTTTGAAAGAATTAAAGTCCTCACTAGTATATTTGTACCAAAAAAACAAGATCTGATATTGTGTCTACAAGCATCAATACGAATTTCGACTTATGGTTAAAATTTTTGACATTTTATTAGGGGTTATTATGGTTATCGCACTTTATTAAATTCCTTATTTTATAAATTTACACTAATAAAAAAGGTAAATATTGACTATTGAGTCTAAAATGATGGAAATAGATCATTGCTGTACAAACATTTTTCCTAAGAGGTTAAAGAAAAAATAACATAAACTTTTTATGAGACTTACTCTATGGAATTAGAGAATTAATGCATTAAAACTCAAATATAGTATCTCCGTACAACTAAACCTCACAAAATTGTATTTATATATTTGCTAATATTTCCGAAACTATTGGTTTTATAAAGATATATTTCAAATAAAAGTGTGTTATTTTTATTAGTAGTACAATTTTACAATGATGAGTTTATTTGCAGAGATATGGAAATGTCCACTTCTGTAAAGCACCCTAGTCATTCTCATAGGGAAATTAAAATAGCCATTTAGTTCATAATCTTAAACAACTCCTAAATACGATTTTTAATCAAAATCGAGGGCCGATTTTAAGAAAATCGATTTATTCCCCCCCCCCTTATTATTTAATATTTAGCACCGCGTCTTACTACCCGTTCGGGTTATAAGCTTTAAGTACTAATTACTCTAATGGATTGGAATTTGTGAAGGTTGAATTGGAGGAAGTGAACCCGCATTTGCGTGGAGGGAGAGTGGAAAACCATTTAGGAAAAACCACTCCCAGTTCACCCGACCGAGATTCGAACCTCGATCTCCCCGTCCTCGGCAGTCGAGCTCAACACGACTCGCGCGTTAGCCAACTATGCCACCGAGGCGGGTCCCCTCCTTATTAAACTACTCTTAATTTTAGGGTTAGACAGACACACAGACAGATGGTATTTGCAAAAAACACCTTTTAGGGTTCGGGGGGGTCATGAAACATCAACATCCAACAACATTCCAGGTTAGATTTTTTTGACGGTCGCAATACTTTACTTTTAGTGTTTAAAAAGTTAAGAAATATATAAAATATTTGTGTTTAGCTTGAAAATTATTGGGTTTATAAAAATACATTTCAAATTACATATTTTTACTATAAATATACCTTGCAATGATACATAAGTTTATATATCAAAATAGTTTCAGAGATAAGATTGAAAATGAGAATTAACACTTAAGACCAGCTGAAAAAATGATAGTAGCCATTTTGTTTATAATATTGATCAATCTTCAAAAACCCATTTTTCGGACTTGGGGGTCCATGAAATGTCAAAATTCATCAAGATCTCGAGTTAGTTTTTTTTGGACGATCACAATATGTTCTCTATATTGTCCTTTTTTGCTATTTTGTTTTTCTCCCAGCTACACAAGTCTATATAATTCATTTTACCAATTGCTGGAAATAGTTATGTCAGGTCAAGGTCTTCATAGTTTTATTATAGATTTTTAATAGTTTTTTATGAATCTTAACTCTCTACAATACCATAGGATTTGAGGGATTCGTGGAATAAAGGATTCAAGTGTCCCATCTCTAATTTTAATGAAAATGTGTAAAGAGGAGTCATTAGCGCCATAATAATAGTTAAAACCCAATTAAATGAAACATTTAAGTCAAAACTAGGAGCTAGAAATACAAATATGTATTTTTTTCCTCCATTTAATGTCAGTTTTTCCAAACAGAAATAATGTGTAGAAGATGAAACATTTCATTCTATGGGGTTTTTTTGTGTGTCTTACTACCCATTTATGTTATACGCTTATATACTAATTACACTAATGGGTTACGGATGAGGAAGGTTGAATTTAAAGGAAATGTATCTGCATTTGAGTGGAGGGAGAGTGGGAAACCACCCTCAGTACACACGATTTCCCCGTCATCGATAGTCTAGTCTATTGCGAGAGTAGCACCTTAGGCCATGGGGCCACCGAAGCGGGTTCCATGGTTCTGACGACACAACTACGCCACCCTTCTGTCTGGCGTACCTTGTAAGTGAGCGTGTGAGTATGACTAGGGGAGACGCTGCTCAGAGTGTTTCCGGCGGGGGAGGCGTGCGGCGAGGGGCTGCCGGGGCCCACTATGAACCCGTTGTTAGTGGGCGACGGCGCAGAGCCCTGGTGATGGTGCTGGTGCCTGGCGGTGAGCGCCACCGGTACGGCGAAGTGGTTGTTGGGTGTCGAGGGCCTCGAGTTGGTCGGCGTCAGACAAGATGTGGACGATGACAGCCTCTGCTGGACAATCTTCTGACACGCTGAAATTTGGGAAGAGGGAGTTTGGTTGATTGTCATTTGTTTAGATATCTTTAGTACAGAGGTTCTTGACCTTGTTAGGGCCAGGATACCTCTTTGGTAGTCTGGGGAATCCCGGGGGACAGATTAATGTTTATGTAACTATGTATAAAATAAAATACATAAGACTTAAAAAATGAAATCAATTATATTGAAATACAGAACCAGTAATAAAAAAAACTGTGAAACAGTATTATACTACCGTGGTTTGTTGCCCACGTTCATTTTTTAATTAAATGCTAAATTTCAGTCGAAAAGTTGGCAAAAATAAAAAATTTATTGCACAATTTTAACAACTGTATAATTATGAGTGATAAATAGTGGAGTTATAATAGTGGTTCATACCTGCTATTTTATGCTTTTCATGTACCTTTACTAAGGTAAAGTAATTAATATATTATTGGGCTAAAATTTAGTATAACTAGACATTCATATGAGGTGTACACAATGAAACATTTATGATACTAATAACAATATATTATTAATATTATTATACTTTATATATATATATATTTCATTCTGTAAACCTCATATGAATGTCTAGTTACACTAAATTTCAGCCCCATACATTAATTACTTTACAATGGTACGCGAAAATCATAGCCCTTATCTTGAGTGACGCCTTAGACCGTTCGGTCAGTGAAGCTCTGGGCTGTGGCGTCAAGGCATACAGTTTCCGGAAATCCTGAATAAAGGAACACTCGAGGTCATCCTCAACTCACCGTCCTGGAACACCCTCTCGACATTGAGCCCGTAGGTGGCGCAAGTCTCGAAATAGGAACACCTCTTGAGGTCAGTGGCCAACTTCCGGGCCAGGGAGTCATCGATCACTCGAGGATTGTTCTCACTGATAGAGTCTGAAACAAGGGGCATTCCTCACAATCATACAGGCCTATCATAGTCAGATTGTGTTTGTTACAAGACAGGACGCAGGCTCGAGGATTGTGTTTGTTACAAGACAGGACGCAGACTCGAGGATTGTGTTTGTTACAAGACAGGACGCAGACTCGAGGATTGTGTTTGTTACAAGACAGGATGCAGCCTCGAAGATTGTGTTTGTTACAAGACAGGACGCAGACTCAAGGATTGTGTTTGTTACAAGACACGGCGAATACTCAGGATTGTGTTTGTTACAAGACAGGATGCAGCCTCGAGGATTGTGTTTGTTACAAGACAGGATGCAGCCTCGAAGATTGTGTTTGTTACAAGACAGGATGCAGCCTCGAGGATTATGTTTGTTACAAGACAGGGCGCAGACTCAGGATTTTGTTTGTTACAAGACAGGGTGCGGACTCGAGGACTGTGTTTGTTACAAGACAGGGACGCAGACTCAGGATTGTGTTTGTTACAAGACAGGGCGCAGACTCAGGATTGTGTTTGTTACAAGACAGGATGCAGCCTTGGGGATTGTGTTTATTACAAGGCAGGGCGCAGACTCGAGGATTGTGTTTGTTACAAGACAGGGCGCAGACTCAGGATTGTGTTTGTTACAAGACAGGGCGCAGACTCGAGGATTGTGTTTGTTACAAGACAGGATGCAGCCTCGAGGATTGTGTTTGTTACAAAACAGGGAGTATTGTGTTTGTTACAAGGCACAATGCAGCCTTGGGGATTGTGTTTGTTACAAGGCAGACTCGAGGATTGTGTTTGTTACAAGACAGGGACGCAGACTCAGGATTGTGTTTGTTATATATATGAACCCCCCAAGGGGACATTAAATTCCAGGGAGTACGGAGCCCCTTTTGCAAACCCGTGTTTACAAGACTGACACATTTTATTTTTGTGTCTACTCGCTTTGCTCCTTGGGGGGTGCGCCCCCCAACCACCAGTAGGTTTTTCTTTGCAAGTAGGTGTAAACAAACTAACACAATTCCAGAGCCGTTTCTTGATAGGTCTTATCGTTTAGCCACAAGAGACCTCCAAAGAAACGTCCGCACCGACTTTAAAGTTGATACGTCATTTTTAATAGTTTTTGGGGGGTTAACATTTTTTTTAAATTCTGGAATTTTTCCGTCGGTTACAGGCTAGAAGCTATAACCTTGCCAACTATACACTTACATCCCACCACTTATGCTAATACCATTAAAGTGTGTTCAAAGTTTCGGCGTACAGTGCTGGGAGAGTAAAGCTGCGCAAGCATGCTTGTACAACAGGTTGTAGAGGAGTTAGGCGCGCTGTATTACAGATCTCAACATCTTGGAGCACGGCAGCAGAACATACCACCATTAATAGTCAACACCACACCAGTTAATCTAGAAATGAGAATACGTTTTGACGGTCAACATTAACGATCCTACATCACAGGAAGTGCTTGCCATTATTAGATGTGCAGTGTCGTGCGTCTAACTCCTATGCAAACTGTTGTACACGCATGCTTGCAAAGCTTTGCTCTCCCAGCGGTGTGCTCCGAAACTTTGAACAAAATTTAATGGTATTAGCATAGTTTGCGGGATGTAAGTGTGTAGGGATTTTGTCTTACTTTGGTTCAAACAAGCTATATGTATGGTTTGGGTGTTGAGTTTCCGAACCCCCTGTATATTACTACATGTTCAGGTAATAGGCATATGTGATAGTTACTCTAATATGGTAGGGACGAAGAAAAGAAGCATTTTAGAGGTAATATAACCCCATTTGCGTGGCAGGAAAGTGGGAAACCATTTAGGAAAAAACACCCTCAGTCGACCCGAGCGGGATTCGAACCTCGATCTCCTCGTCACCAGCAAAGATAAACCTAATGCGATAGTGATGCGTTACTGTGTATTCACACGTTCGCTGTAAAACGCGAGCTGTGCTGATATTGGGTCACGTGGCAGCTATAATCCAATCACAAGTCCGCGTGGCCAGCGTAGCCCGCAATGCTCGAGTAGAGATAATTTCAACCTTTCCAGCACTTCTACAGAAAACTGGCCAAGAAGGCCCGATCCGCGCATGCGCAAACTTTCAAACATGCGTTATTTATAAACACAGAACATTTTCAAGATGGCGTATCTCAAAAGTGATGATGAAAAACGACAGTTTATTGGAAGCCATGAGTTTTATCAATGACAAAATCAAACTCAGAAATTAAGTAAAACATCTAATTTTATTTTAACTACAGTAACTTGCATTGATTGTAATACTTTCTTTTTTATGTTTGACGTTTCAATGCATCATGGGTAAACAAAGATGATCAACTTTCCGCGAGCGTGTGAACAGCTGCATAACTAATCACTTTAGTGCTTTCAAATTTCGGCGTACATGTGAATTCACCTTTAGAGTCAGTGGTCCCCAGGCCATGGGGCGCGTAAAGTTATTTCAAGGAGGGTATGGAACAATTAAGAAATAACATTTAAAATCAGCTAATAGTTAGTTGAAGATATTTTATTGCAATTTTTTTTTTT
>CABFOV010000870.1:90197-122328 GCA_902141375.1 Timema poppense
GGGGAGAAAAATAACGAAGAACACGCAACCGTAGGTCACGTTTGTAACAATAGACAGACTAAGTTGATTGTGTGCAGTAATTTTTTCATAATAACAAGCGAAAATATAATTTTTATTGACCAAAGTTTTTTTCTTTTAATTTCCCGACGATTTTACATGAACTCAAATCACCTTTTATTTTAATTTCATGGCTGTAACGATAATTCGCGACTCAAACTTATTTAATCTAAAGAGAAAGGACGTGAAAAGTGAATTTTAACATAACTCCACCAGCATCGGTCGGGAAAAAGGCTAGGTTGGGTAGGTCTAGTGACAGGTGACATAAAAATAAAATAAACTTTAGCGTAGCCAATGGAGAGCAAATTCGGTCCTTGCGAATCAAAACTAGCTAAACAATTTTTTTTAAATATTGTTTTATATAATGGGTAAGGATGAGATTATATTAAAAGGAAACTGATCATCATAAAAGACACGAGATGATCGAGAAATAAGTTCACTGTGAAAACTCAACTTTCTAGCCCCCTAGAGTGGGACTCAAAACAAACCATGCGCCATGCCTCTGACCCCTGATCCCCAGCTGCAAGCTCATACAACATTCAATTATTATTTGTGTAAGAGCCATTTAAAGTGACTTGCCCTAGCTGGGATGTTTTATTTTGTTTATTAAATGGTTTCTTCGCTATCTTTTCACGCAAGTACGGGTACATTTCCTCTGAATTTTACCGTCTTGATCCTTACCGTATTAATGCAAATATGCGGATATCCCGGAAGGGTAGTAAGACGCGGTGCACGAGGCAATGAAAGTACAATTCAGTGTTCATAGGAATAACCTTATCCAATAACTATAGAAATTACTAGAGCTAATTTTATATATTTATAGTAAAACAATGTAATATAGAACTGTCAATTTTGATGGATATTATAAATAATTTCTTCGTATTCTTAAGTCAACAGTCCGAAGGTTGGTTTGATGTGATTTCTATCCATCTAAGCTGGGCAAGCATCAAGATCTTCGGCTGGTTAGTGTTGCTTACACCATCTGGTAGAAATCTCATGTATTAGGGGAGTTCAGGAAATGTATTGGTTCCGCGTTGCCTTCCACACTGGATTTCTATGAGCGAGAACGAAAGGGCCTACCAATTTTGCCGGGAAAGGTATTTTCTCACACCTTCCAGGGTTGTTTTAAATGCCACAATCCACACGGGACCTGTGTTTTTACTTCCCCTTCGAAGGAAGTAGTAGGTAGCATAGACTTTTTATCGCTCAAGAAAAATCCATCGAACCCGGCTGGTTTTGAACCCACGAATATCGGGTCCTGAGGTGAGAACTTTACCCTAACTTTAAAATAATAATATATTGACCCGCTTCGGTGACCGCATGGTCTAAGGCGTCACACTTGCAATAGGCCACACTGCCGATGACGGAGGAGATCGGGGTTCGAATCCTAGTCGGGTGTACCGAGGCCGGTTTTTCATAAATTGTTTTCCACTCTTCCTCCACACAAATGCGGGTACACTTCCTCTAAATATAACCTTCCTAATCCCTAAAAGCACTAGCCTAATTAGTACATCAGCCCAAACAGGTAGTAAGACGCGGAGCTAAAAAATAAAAATATATAGTAAAATATTGTTATCAATGTTAACCGCGAAACCGTTTGTATTTTACAAAAGGCCCTTCCTATGATAATTGGACTGTAGCTCGTGACGTATATGCAGAACCCTCATCAGCTGATGACAGAACCCATCACGACAATTGGCAGCCGGGAGAGAAAACAGATAATTCTCGCAGTCTCGCTAAATAACGCTAATCGACCTCCGATGATTCACTCTAAACACTTTTTTTTGTCTTGTTGATTTCACAGATACTCCTGGGCGTCCTACTGGGCGCCATCTTAGCACGGACGGCGCCGCTTTTAGAGGACACGACGCCCACCTACGCCGAGAACTCCTACAAATCGAGGTAGAACAAGACCAGTTCGATTCCAAGTCGATAGAGTTGTTACAGCGGCACACTCGATACGAGGCCAGTGGTGTAGGGATCAAATTATTAGTGCCCTAGATCAAAGGTTCCCAAAATTTTTAGATCTAAGCAGACCTTGCAATAGAAAAAAATAGATGCTGCAGCTGTAACAACTATTTTCTACACTAATATTATGAACATTTAATAAATACGGTTGAATTTTACAAGTACAAGTGTGTTGATGCCAACATTGTTTTATAGATGTTAAGCAACGGTTTGTCAGAGGAAACAAAAGAGCAAGGTGAATACGGGTGGAGTGAAATATCTAAGATATGTGGAAAAACTCGTACGGACAAAATCAGCTAAAGAAGTGCGGTTTGAAAGGGAATCCAACAGGTCAATATGAAATAAGTGTTTTACGGTGTTCTGAAAATTGAAAAATGACACCTGGACACGGGAATCGAACCCCGGACCTTTGGCTTGGTACGCCAATGCTCCTACCACTGAGCTATCCAGGATTCGTACCGTGCCCAGGGTCATTCTTCACTCATATTTTAAGGCAGAGTCTATGATGGACGTGCGGAAATCGTCTGCTACAAATGTGTGATTTATTAAGATCAAGAACTGTCAGATAACGCAGCCACCTTCGACTCAGTAGTTGGCTTATTGCAACCATTTGTACAATTATTATAACTGTACGAGATAGCATATTTAGGAATCAAATAGCCAAAGCTTTTATTTATGCATTTTAGTGACGATTATTTCATCTAGATATCATATTATGAAAATTTAAAAATGACACCTGGACAAAGGAATTGAACACAGGCCGTACAATCATCATCTCATGTCGTCTCATTGGGACATGGAATTATGGAAAGAGCCTCCATGGAAATTGGAAAGGATGTAAAGATTAGTACACTCGGGCGCCCCATGGACAACTCACATGTCCATCATAGCCTCTGCCTTAAGACCATATGAGTGAAGAATGACATTGGGTGCGAGACGAATCCTGTGTATCTCATTGGTTGCGTTAAACTAAGGGTCTCGGGATCGATTCCAGTGTCTATGGTGTAATTTTTTCTTCTTCTTCAAATTTACGAATAAAACATAACCAAGTTACCCTTTTATGTTTCAGCAGCAACAGACCCGACGAGCCTCTGCCAGTGATACCACTCGCCACCACACCTAGATCGCACATCTCCGAAAGGTAAATAAACCAAATAAAAAAAAGGGGGTTGTGATGGGAAGAGGGGTGGTGAGGGGGAGGTTGGGCTATACTTGAGGGTGGGAGGGAATGATGAATGATTATAAATTACTGAAATCATCCGTTTATGAATCATATTACAATAAATTGAAAAATTATACCTGGACACGGGAATAGAGCCCAGGACATCTGGCTTAGCGCACTAATGCTCTATCTATGAGGTATCTAGGGATCTTCCCTTGCTCAGGCTCATTCTTCGCTCATATTTTAAGACAGCGTCTGTGATGGACGTGTGAATATCAGTGATACCACAGACACCGGCGACTCGGGTGTAGCTTCGATATAGTAAAACGTTATCAATATTGAGCGATTAGTATTTTCTAAAAGTTTCTTCCTACCGAAATCTCACTATAAATGTTTTTCTTGGAGAATTAGTTGGAGGTGAGCTGTGTCTACCTTTATACTAGTTATTTGGTTAAAGTTGGCCCCACCAGATATACATTTTTTATTGGAGACTAACACAAATGGAAGTTATTTAAACTTGGGAACACGATTATAGTGAATTACGAATTAAAGTCCGCCGTCTAAAGCACGATGAAGGGCTCTAAGATATCTGCAAATTTACACCAATGGGGTGGATAAGAGAAAAATATAATTTAGAGGAAATGTATCCCTATCTGTGTAGATGGATAGTAGGACACTATTTATTTACTTACTCTATGGTATTAGGAACTCGAGAGTTCATTGCTGCACTTACAAAAGTACGCCACCTATCCCTATCCTGAGCTAATTCTATCCAGTCCACCTCATTACACCCTATCCATATCTTGAGATATTCCCATCTACGTCTAGGTCTTTCCAATGGTCTCTTCACATTGGGTTTGACAGTCAATACCATAAACACGGTTCTAGAAACTGTTTTGGGGGAGGGGGGGAGGGACCAGACTTCCGACATCGACCTCTCTGTTAGCGGCAAAACTAGCCCAGACGAGGTAGACACCTTAGCCCGCGTGGCCTTAAAAGAAGTCACTTGTGACAGGGATGTTACGACCTTCACGACAGACGAGGTGGCGGACACGACACCGGGGGCAGAAGAGGCGTCTCCAACTACGGGGGCGGCGCCGATCTACAACAACACTACCAACCAGGACGCCATCACCACTGTGAAGATCAACGTGGTGCCCCTGAGGACCAGCACCGTGACGCCCGGCGCCGAGACGACGAGCGCCGGGGTGACTTCCAGCAGCGAGGAGGGCGGACCGACCACTCAGTATACCACTAGGAGCTTCTTCAAGAAGTGAGTAAGAGGCGGCGGGCGTACTTCACCATCGAGGGAGGTTGTGAAGGACCTGCACCAGTGGGCACATGGATTGAGGCGTTAGTCTCACGTCTGGTCTGCCGTAGGTCGAGGACCGAATCCCAGTCATGTGTACAGAAGGTGTTATTTCCCTAAATAGTTTTTACCACTGGCCTTACTTAGACGAAAATGCGAATACATTTCCTCTAAATCATACCTCTCTCTTCTCTACCTTGGCAGTGTGAATACACAAATATCCAGGACGGATAGTAAAACACGTTGCACCGGAAAAAGTAAAAAAAAAAGTTTTACCAGCATTTGTCTTGAGAGAAAATAGGGAAAAACACGTTGAGAACGCTCTGGCGTGGATTCGAACCAGGTCAAATTCCGTCCTCCCAATGAGTCCAACTCTGCCGGTAAAAATAAAGATCAGCTTCAGTGGCCACATGGCCTAAGGCATCACTCTTGCAGTAAACTAGACAGCCGATGACAGAGAGATCAGGGCTCGAATGCCAGTTGGGTGTACTGAGGTTTAAAAAAAGTTTTCTCACTCTACCTCCAGGTAAATGCAGGTACACGTTCTCTAAACGCAACCCTTTTAATCCCTAACCCATTATCATAATTAGTACATAGGCTCATAAACCAAATGTGTGGTAGAAAATAAAAGAAAAAGAAAAAACCAGTTTCGGTGGTTGAATGATGTAAAGCAGTGGTTTCCAACTTGAAACTGCCAAAATTAAATCCACCTGTGAATTACAATCGCGCCATGGGAACGTTTATAGCCTAGTTGGGCCACGATCACTGCCCAGGAGGATTATCTTCATAGCTTATTGAGCCACGATCACTGGCCAGGAGGATTATCGTCATAGCTTAGTTGGGCCACGATCACTGGCCAGGAGGATTATCGTCATAGCTTAAGTTGGGCCACGGTCACGCGCCAGGAGGATTATAACAGATAACAGACCTGCGGATAAATACGAATTCGGCCCCACCAAACTTTTTATCTTATGTTAGGTTGGGTTAGTTTAGGTTATGTCATATCAGATTAGCATTTTGTTGTGTCTTACTATCCATCACTTGCCGTTTTTCGCTCAGCTTAAGAAAACATTTACAACCATCCTGGAGCGCCGCAACAGTCTGGGCCGAGTTAGTACATCAGTACGCCTTGCTTACAATTTTCAAGATGGAACTCGTGGCCCAACTGTAATACGCCCGAATCCACGAATATAGTGACATCATGATCGGATAATTTTTGTCACGTTATGCGAAAATGAGAACCGGTATTTAATTATGAATGAAATAAGAAATGGTAATTTAAACATATTTAATTACATATTAGACGAATATTCCGACTAAAATATACAACCTTTGATAGGCCACGCCAGTATAATAAAGCAGATGTAAGGACGAAACTAAACATGAACATAAGTGGGAAGCTTTTATGGATTTTTCTCACGAGTTAAAACTTTCCGTATCTCTGGTAAAAAATGTCAAATTTACTACAGCGGACTGTCGACCTCCGTGGTGTTGGGGGCCTAAGGACCCAAGGTTCATCGGTTCAAACCCAGCCGGGGTCGACGGATTTTTCTTGAGCGATAAAAATTCGGTAGCATAACTTCCTTTGAAGGGAAAGTAAGGCGCCCGCCTGTCCCCTATCTATTGGAGAATGTAATAGAACCCTGGAAAGTATGTGAAAATACCTTTCCCGACAAAATTGGTAGGGTCTTTTTCTCTCGCTAATAGACATTCCCGTGTGCTGATATCATCTGTCGGTTCAGAAAGTGCACGTCAAACACCTCAAGTAAATAACATAAACATTACTTAGGAAGGGTGTATTTAGATTAAGTGTAGCCACATTTGCGTTTAAGGAGAGTGGAAAACTATGTAAGAAAAGCCACCCTCAGTATATCCAACCGAGATTGGAACCACGATTTCCCCGACACCGGCATTCCAGTCCAACACGAGTCTCTCCTCAGACCATGCGGCCACCGAAATGGGTTTCATTATATATATTTCTAATGTACAAATCACACGTTAAATTATATATGTGATTTGTACATTAAAAAAGAAGAATAACTTTTTATAGTCCCGACTTTGCCGTTCGGCTGTTGCCCGACTCAGAGCCACCAACTTGACAGTTACGCCAAGCTAGGATGTCTGCGAAAGGGCTGATTTGTTGTTTGAGTACCGAGTCATTGTCATGACTCTTAACCTCGTGAATGAACTTATATACCAGATGAAGTGAAACAGATGAAATGAGCCTGCAGAATACTACAGGTGTGTGATTTTGTAGCCCGACTCAGGACTGTACTGACTTGACCGTAATGCCAAACCAGGTCTGCCTGCGAAAGGGCTATGTCCCGACTTTGGACTATATCAACACTACATATATATATTTCTACAAATCACACGTTAAATTATAAATGTGATTTGTACATAAAAAAAAAAGAAGAATAACTTTTTATAGTCCCGACTTTGGACTGAGTTGTGACATTTTCAAGTCTTTCCTTGGCATGTAAGCTAATAACTCCAAATATAGACAACAATAGCTTAATCCGTTTCTTTTCATTCCGGGCCTTCGGATGTACGATTGTTTTGTTTAACAGCGCCCCTAGTGTCTTATTGGTCGAACCTGGCGGGGCACCCACCAAGTGTGGGTTTGGACAAGCGCCCCCTTCCCTTTCTTACTGTCATTGTCTCCCAATCAATGAGGATTAGTTTGGCGTTGGACCAAAAGTAGCTCCTCTCGAGATAAGACACGTGCCAAAATCCTTCTTTAGCCAATGAGAGGCCAGGAGAGGGACAAAAACACCGTCCACCCTCCCAATACAGCTTCCCCACAACGCTCAAATAGCTAATAAAAAAATAAATTTTACATAAGTAATATATATGATGAGTCTTTTCCTTAACCGCGAATGTATTCTGAAATCCAGAAAATGTTTCCCCCCGTCTTCACCCGCATTAGTCCAATTTACCGCCGTAGATTGATCAATAGATTTTAATAAGACATCGTAGTCATTGTGTTGATTATTTCTGTTGCATAGTGTTGATACTGTACAGCACTCTGAATGAGCCTTAGTAATGAGGTTACATTTTATTACTTATTTTTTTCACTAGCTGAATTGTCTGGTTAGGTACAATTATCCTAGAAATAACCTTTTAGAAAATACAAACTTTTTTTTTGAGCGTATATTTTTTAAATAGCGTACGCCCCCAGGGGTTGTCATCGAGACAATACTGGTCTTCTATTGGCAGTGGCGGATATACAATTGTCTTCAGAGGCTGGGGCACCAGAGAGGTGGGGTTACTTCGGCCTTGATGAGATGATAATGTGGTGCCAGTAGCAGTCTTAAACCCATTCTTTGACAGCCAATGCGGGTACATTTCCTCTAAAATAAGATACTCAACCCTATTCTAATTAGTGTAAATAGGCGGATATCCAGAACGGGAAGTAAAATAGGTGCGGAGAGCCCGGACCTGAAGTAAAACCCAGTGCAGATAACCCGGACGGGAAGTAAAACGCGAATCGTATAGCCCGGCCGGGAAGTAAAACGTGGTGCAGAGAGATTGGACGAGAAGTACAACGCGGTGCAAGAGAGACCGGACGGGAAGTAAAACGCGGTGCAAATAGATCGGACGGGAAGTAAAACGCGGTGCGGATAGCTCAGGCGGGAAATAACACTCGGTGCAGGGGGAGATTGTGCTCATCCCACAAGACTGACACGTGACGCTTGTTGCTCGTATTCCAGGCGCGACGCGGAGTACGACAGCGAGCAAGAGAACGACAGCAACGATAGTGGTGTCGACGGAGACGACGGGCCACCGGACGGAGGAGATTTCGTAAAGAGCTTGCCGTGGAAGTAAGTACAATCGCGATCGCGGGGAGATAAAAACAAGAGGATGTCGGTTTGTACTGGTTTGTTGGCAACTCATACTGATCGAGTCTAAGGGCCCGTTTCATAGTCAGACTTAGTACGCCTCAAGTGTGGCGCTACACTAAGTACAAGACGACACCTATCTAAACTCGAATGGAACGGACCAGTTTCCTATGCGAGAACGGCCCATTCCATTCGAGTTTAGGTAGGTGTCGTCTTGTATTTAGTGTAGCGCCGCACTTAGAGGCGTACTAAGTCTGACTATGAAACTGGCCCTAAGGGTAGGTAATATGAAGCTCATTCGAATGAAGACAGTTCAGTATCTGTATGTGTTTTTAATTCCCGCATTAATCTTACTACCCGGTCAGGTTATACGCATGCAAGATAACTACTCTTATAGAGTAGGGATAAAGAAGAAAGCATTTCAGAATTAATCTACCCACGTTTGCGTGTAAGGAGAGTGGTAAGCCATTTAGGAAAAAAAATACACCCTCAGTAGATCCGATCAGGATTCGAGCCCCGATCTCCCCGTCATAGTAAGTCCAGTCTATTGCGATAGTAACGTCTTAGACCATGCGACCGCCGTAACGGGCCCCAGACAATTAATCTGCCTTCCAGTTTTATCCGAAATAATATTGGTGATGACTTGCTATTCTTGTTTATAGACGTGACGTGCGAGATAGCGACAGTTACGACATCCCCTACCAGGCGTTGGGCAGGAGAAGGTCAGTACTGATCAAGTGGTTCGGGGCACACAACCGCGCATAAACAGAGAGAAAACGTCTGGTAGAAACGTGACATGCAATTGTCTCCGGCAAACGCTCTCATGTCAGGCGCAGGATTTCTTGTTGACACACCCTTTAAATTAAGTGTCAGGATAGTTGTAGATGGATTTTTTTTTAGCACCGCTTCTTACTACCCGTTTGGGTTGTACGTTTATGTACTAATTACGCTAATAGTTTTAGGGTGACCTGGTGGTCTAGGGGTAAGGTGTCAGACATATGTGCTGGGGGTCCGGGGTTCAATCCTCGGTCCCGGCACAGATTTATCTGATTATCAAACCCTTCCTTCACCTCTGACAAGACGTGTATTAATCACAACTTGTGAATGTGTGGAATTCCAGGCCTCCACCGTGGTTCGGATCCCAAGTTAAACTGTAGGTCCTCCATTTCATCTCACAATCACCTTACCATTACACATTAGCGCAAGTGCGTACAGCCCGAACGGGTAGTAAGACGCGGTGCTAATGATAATTAGGGATTAGGAAGGTTATATTTATAGGAAGTGTACCCGCATGTGTGAAATGTGAGAGGAAAGCCATTTAAAAAAAAACCTCAGGACACCCAACCGAGATTCGAACCTCAATTTCCCCGTCATCAGCAGTCTAGTCTACTGCGAGAGTAGCGCGTTAACCACGCGGCCACCAAAGCGGGTGATTAATAATTACAATGGTCAACATGATTTTTACTTCCAGAACTATTTTGGATGGTTTTAGTCCATTTTTGTGTTTAAAGTTCGCATTGAAACTTAGAATATCACATCACGTCAAAACATTTTTATATAGGTTTGTGTGTTAAGGTGTGACGCGTGTATCTCAGTACGTTTTAGTGAAAGGAATATGACCTTGATCCGTCATATGATCTAAAGTATATTTGTTGCATGCATACCTAATAACTTCTAATAAAACATAACACTGAACAGATTAATAACCAACTAACATAAATTAAATAATATACACTGTTACTTACTCTATGGCAATAGGAACTAGGAAACCAGTTACAGAAAAATTGTGAAAAGAGAATCACCAAAGATCATAAGAATCAAATTGATTTTCAAAGACATGAATTAAAAAGTATATATTATATTTGATTAGAGCTCAAGAACTATTGGTTTTATAGACATACATTTCAAATAAAAGATTTTTGTCTTGAATATTTGGCCTACTACAATTTTACAATGGTGAGTTTTTTTGTAGATAAAATAGTTGCAAAGAAATGATGGAAATAGGAAAGTTTCCCTCATGTAAAGAACTCTCAAAGTAATTTTCACGAGAAAATGAGAACTACCATCTTGTTAATAACAATAAACAGTGTATATATATTATATAATTTAACAAAATCGTTAGAGCGAGTCTCAAGAAAATAGATTTGTCCTCTTTTAACCCTTCAGTAAATTATTCTTAAATTTAGGGTTAGACACCTAATTCCAAAAACTCCTCGGGGGGGGAGGGGGGGGGGGAAGGGCACCTTACGAAAACCCCAGATACCAAGTTAGATCCTAATCTGTAAAGTAGTTTCGGCTCTAGCCCGAGGTAAAGATAGATAGACGGCATTGCAAAAAACACTTTTTCGGTTTCAGGGGGTTATGAAACGTCGACATTTATCAAAATCCCGAGTTCAAATTTTTTGACGATTACAATACTAACTTTCTCTCCGAGGTGTCGAATGAAAGTAAAAATATCTGTGGTAATCATTTTAAATATAGGCCTATAGAATGGACATTTTACCGGTTTGTTAATATACATTAATATAACTGTTGTGTTTTAACATGAAATTAATTTATGATTAAGATTACATATTTTATATTATAATTGTATGGTACTAAAAATTGGTAATGTATCAACATTTTAAACTTAAGTATATATTTTTATGTAGACGTGACACAGAAAAATGAATGCCATTTTTAGGATCAGCACATCAAATTCCTTCAGAATCAGCCACTTATGTCCTAAAGGTATGTTTTTTGTTTGTCGGCTGGTGTTATTATAGTTTATAAGATAGGTTGATACCAAAAAGCGGACATTAGGAGAACTATCGTAAACATAAATAAAAAAATTACTAAAAACCAATTAAATGAAAAAAACAACAACAGGGAAACGGGGAGTGAAATTATTAAAAATGAAAGCCAAAGAAATAGCCCTTCTGTAATTAGTGAACTTCTTTGTCATCACCTTCCAACGGGGAGGGAGAATTTGAGCCAATTTTACAATAGTAATTTAGCGAGCGGTTAGCACTCCTGCCTCCATCCTGGATTTTCCACGGTGATGTAATCCCCCCCTGAGGTAATTGACGCTGGATGACGTCATCAAAATGTTTCAACCCTGCCCATTATATATTTTGCCCAAATTTTTAAATTTTATTTATTGTTCCAATCGATTTCCCACATTCCCTCCACGCAAGTGCGGGTAAGTTCCACCTCCTTCAACCCTACCCTATTAGTATAGTTAAATGCGGACGTCAAAGGCCCTATGAAACAAAGGCTAGTCATTCTACGAACCGATTCATGTTTCAGGCGCTCAGTACCGATAGCCGATGAGACTAGTGTGGACCCACCTTACGCCGACCTGATTAAGAAGAGGTGAGAAAACATTACTACATAATCTCTTATCATCACTACAGTAGCCTCATGGCTTCTTTGGCGCTGATTTACAGCTCACAGCTGACAGATAAAAGCTTTGAAAAGTTACCAGACCAAATTATGTATCCCTACGCCGAACCATATGATCTGAAAAAACATGTGATTAGCAGATGTCACTTGTGACAGTCAAAATTTAGGTATATACCTAAATGCTGGCTGTCAGTCAGCACCAAAGAAGCCATGGGGCTACTGTAGCAAGGTTAGTAAGTTATATACTTTCGAATAAAATATTTAAAGCGTATTTAATAATAATAATAATAATACTTGGCACCGCGTCTTACTACCCGTTCGGGTTATACGCTTAAGTACTAATTACTCTAATGGGTTAGGAATTGGGAAGGTTAAATTAGAGGAAGTGAACCCGCATTTGCGTCGAGATATAGTGGCAAATGATTTAGGGAAAACCACCCCCAGTTTACCCAACCGAGATTCGAACCTCGATCTCCCCATCCTCGGCAGTCTAACTCAACACGAAACTTGCGCGCTTGGCTAACTACGCCACCGAGGTGGGTTAAAGAGTATTTAATAACTGTTTATTTAGTTCAGTACTTGAACATGGCTTATTAATATTCTTACCAACTTCACTTGTAACATTATTACCGGCACTCTTCTCTTCATCTTTATCGGGTACCACAGTTCTTTCATATCTCCACGTTGTCTAAAAATTATGGACAGACCAATTAAAAAGCAAGCTTTTGAAAATTCTCGCGGAACCCTGGTCAGGTCAGTGCCTTAAATATGTGGCGAGAGTAGCTAAAAAAAACCGCTTCGGTGGCAGCATGGTCTAAGGCGCTACTCTCGCAAAATATTAGACTGCCGGTGACGGGGAGATCGTGGTTCGATACCGGTCGAGTATGTCCTGAGGGTGGTTTTCCCAAAATGATTTCCACTCTCTCCCCACAAATGCGAGTACACTTACTCTAAATTCAACCTTACTTATCCTTAAACCATTAGCGTAATTAGTACATTAGAGTACAACCCAAATGGATTTAAGATTCGGTGCTAAAAAAACCCGCTAAAAGAGCGCATTGATAGGATCTTGAGCTACGTTAAGGGAGAGAAGCGTGTCTTGAATATGGATAACAGCCTGGGTAGGTCAGTTGGTAGGACAGTAGAACACTGGTTTAGGTACATCAGGTGAGAAGCGTGTCTTGAATATGGATAACAGCCTGGGTAGGTCAGTTGGTAGGGCAGTAGAACACTCGTCCAAGGTTTGAATTCCTATCAAGGCCACATTATTCAAATCTGTCCTGAGAGCTTATCAGAAGCTGAGTGAACCGACACCTACGACACGTGTCTTTTGCAAACACACATTAAATTGCAGAATCGCACGCGACACAGACACCGATAGCGACGCGGAAACGACGCCCGAAGAGACAACAGACGAGGAGAAGACGCCCGATACCAGCGAGGAGGACGGCACCGACGACGAGGCGCCGGACGACGTGCTAGACAAAAAGAGGTATTTAACGTGCATTTTATGAGTCTACCACTTATATTAACACGCAACTTACAAACTAACTTAGCTCTAGAAAGACACACAGTTTTCGGTCTCCCAGCCGTTATGTAATCACCGTTAAAGGGCGGAAGCTCCCAATTTCTTTAATGATAATTTTTTTTTCATATGACGAGAATCGAACACGAGACTTTTAATTTAATAGGTAGACGCGCAAATGATTTGAGATTTAGCTGTCTGACTAAAGACCCGTAAGTATGGATTAAAAATCAACAAAAAAAACCCCACATCTCTGAATTACAGGAGGGACGCCGATGGCGGTGATGATTCTGATACTGACGAGGACTCTGATGATGGTGATAGCGACGCCAATGGAGGCGATTGTGACGACGACAGTGATGATGATGGAGATGACGCCGATGAGGGAAACGCTTCTGACGCCTCCCCAGATGGCGGAGACGCTTCCGCTAGAAAGCGGTAGGTGTTAGAAACGACCACATATTTTTTAAAATGAGGTATTGATCGTACATTTTATATATATTAAATCTACGCACGACTTAGCGAAGTAATCTAGGAAAAGAGGCCTAACGTCACACACCCAGTCCTAGAACACCTAGATATATTCTTTTAGCACCACGTCTTACTACCCGTTAGGGTTGTACGCATATGTACTAATTACACTAACATATTGTGTATTAAGAAGGTTGAATTTAGAGGCAGTGTACCCACATTTGCGTGGAGTGAGAGTGGCAAACATTCTATAGAAAAAAAGTAGTTTTCAGTACACCCAACCTGCATTCGAATATCTATTTTCAGTCATCCGCAGTCCAGTCAGTTGCGAAAGTGAAGCCAGAAACATTAGACCAACGAAGCGGGGCAGATATCTATTAATTTAATAACAAAGCTACCCTTTATACCCCCACTGGAGTCAAACCAGGGTCTCATAGGCTTGTGGGTCCAAAGTTGTCTGAACTTAAACACACGAAGAATTAAAGAGATGTAGTAGATTAATAATGTTTTTATCAGGAAGTCAAACAGAAATTTTATCCGTTCTGATCCTTGTTTCAAACAAACATTTAAGGTTCGTAGTTAGAAACATGTATTAAAAAAAATTACAACCAAATAAAAGCTATTTGCATAAAAAATAGAAAATACCTTGACAAAAAATCCCGAGAAGAGGAAAAAGCGAGTTAAGTTAAAGAGAGAAGGCACAACATGCATTTAAAAATAATAATAAAAATTTAGAACCTTTAAGAAATGATGATAAACTATATTAACCTAAAATGATATAGAGTCTAAGTCCGGTTCTGGATCTCAATCAATTTATTTTCAGGTACCTTTTCCGGTTTCGGTTAGACTCCCTGGTTTATAGTTTTGTAATAAATATCCTTATCAGAAACATAGCCAATAAACTCTAAACACCATGAAAATAAATTTTAAATATATTTGTATATTTGACGAATGGAGTGAATTGCTATAAACTTCATTTTAGCTAGAGCCTGGATAGAATATGCCCAGTAACTACCATGTGAATTTCTGGGAGCACCACTGTTCATGACTCAAGCTGTTGTATTCCAGACGTGACACGGAACCTGAGAGTGCAGACAGCACCCCACCCACAGCAGTGACAGGGGTGCCAGCCTCTTCAGAAACCGCCACAGGACCACTCAGACCCATCCCAGGCGCCATTAAGAGCAGTCTGGTTGACTTGAGGAAGACCATCGAGCAGTTCGAGTCCGTGGTGGCGTTGACCCTCTTCGGAGGTACTGGGCTGCAACTCTTCCCCCCAATAGTCACCGACTTACAAACGCCCAACGCCGACGGTTCTTCGATCAACGAGGGCGGTTCGGACGCCGGCACTATAAAGAGTGTCCTCAAACACACGACTGTCTCCGACGACAAAGAGTCTTCGACGACCCTCCACGGATTGGACGTCAGCACGACCACCTCCAACGACAAAGAGTCTTCGACGACCCTCCAAGGATCGGATGCCGGCACGACAAAGAGCGACCTAGAACACACGATAGGCTCCGAAGACAAAGAGTCCTCAACGACCCTCCGCGGATCGGACGCCGGCACGACAAAGAGCGACTTAGAACCCACGATAGGCTCCGACGACAAAGAGTCCTCAACTTCCCTCCACGGATCGGACGTCGGCACGACCACCTCCAACGACAAAGAGTCCTCAACTACCCTCCACGGCTTGGATGACGTAGTTGCCACAAGTAGCGATCTCTCCAGATCTGAAGACCAGTCCTCCACCAACGGCGATGACACAAACAGAGTCGCCACGAGCCCGATAAGTGAGCACGGCGCGAAAACAGAGGCGGTCACCGATGGCAACGTTCTAAAAACCGGCGGCGAACGGGACAAAGCCGACCAACCCCCGGGTGAGAGTGTGCACGCGGGCGAAAAGAGGGTCAAGAAGGAACCATACCCTATCGACTTCTTCTTTAATTAAAGACGCGCGCTAACAATCCAGAAATTTAATGTACAGACAATATAAAAATACAAACAGATCAGCGTTTATTTAAAATATGCTGCAAACAAACTCGACACCAGTATTCCAAAACAGAGTCTGTATACATTCTGTTGGTTCTTTTTGTTAGCAGTCTCACCTTGACTCTACTATGGCTTTATATTAAGCTGAGCCATAGTAGAGCCATGCAAGGTAGGCTTGTTAACTTTCAGGATAAACGAAGGGTATATTAAAATAAATTAAATTAATGTATTTTAAATTTGGCTTACTTGTAAGACATGTTCAAATCAAATTAAATGTATAGCACTGCCTAAACGTTAGGAAACAATATTTTCAATTGTTTCTCTCTCTAAACTATTTAAGTTTAATGTAAATTTAGGTTGTTAGAAATACAAAGCTACTGGCGAATAAAACAGTGAGACTATCCGATAAAGATGGCAAAATTATTTTTTTCTTTTAATTCTAGTAAAATGAAAAGAGGCGGATGTCTAGATTTAATATGGGTGAAATGGTTTGATGTTTTAGCTTTTTTTCTTCTTCTTAACAGCCCGTATTACTACCCGTTCGGGTTATGCGCTGTGTTTTAGCTGATAATTAGAAGTTAAGAATGGGTTACGAGTGATTAACTTATGTGATGTAGATTTACAGCTTTATTAATAAATATAATTTGAGCTATTTTAAACTTGATTAAGTTTATTTAGACATACTGCAAGAAGGTGAATGTATTCTGTAAATGGAAACTACCTTCTTGGGCTCCAACAAGTGATTTTAGAACGGCCGTCTCCCGAAAAAGAAAAAAAGAAAAAAAAGAGATTACTTTAACTTAAATCCTAGAAATCAGTGGTTCATAAGGACATGCGGCAGTGGACCTAAAATTATAAGAACTAAAGTCACAACCCCTAAACTAAATTTCTTAACTTAATAACACCTAACTTTATAAGCCCTAACTTGATTATACCTAATTTTATAGCTCCTAACTTCACTAGACCTAAAAGCACTGGACCTAAGATTAATTTTTCACAGATTACTTTAAAATATCCTTAACTGTTCAAACAGCAAGCGGACCTAAGTTTTATAAGACCTAGCCACACAAGCCAAAAACCATAAGACTTAACCCCACAAGACCTAACCTCACAAGCCAAAAAGCATAAAACCTAGCCCCACAAGACCTAACCTCACAAGCCAACAAGCATAAGACCTAGCCCCACAAGACCTAACCTCACAAGCCAACAAGCATAAAACCTAGCCCCACAAGCCAAACAAGCATAAGACCTAGCCCCACAAGACCTAACAAGCACAAAACCTAACGGCACAAGACCTAACTTTATATGGCATCCCGGCATAAGTCCTAAAAACATTATTTTTAACACACTGATAGGAACACAGACAAAGGCGTCAGTCTTGTCTTGTCTTGTTTTCTGAGAAATGGAAGATCAGAGTTCAAATCCTGCTGGGTGTATCGCGCTCGTCAAGTAAGAACGGGTGCCTCCCATTTATCTTTTATTTGTTAACCACTTTGGATTACGATAGTTGTTTCAATGTTTATGAATGGTCTGAGTTGAACATCGAGATGAGAAAAGTGCTTTAATGAAAATGACGACAACACTTGGAATAATGTCCAGCTCAACTAAACTAGTTGGCCGCCGACAAGGAAGTTGGGATTAGAATCTCGGCCGAGCGTACCGAGGTATTTTTCCTAAATAGTTTATCACTCTCGTTTCAAGAAAATGTGGTAACATTTCCACTAAATTCTTCTTTTCTGAGTCATTTTAAGTATATAAATTAAATGTGGATAGTTCTAACGAGAAGTAAGATGAAAATCTCTGACTGGCAGTATTGCCTCAATGTTAATAATCTCGACTGACGTGCTCAGCTTTTATTTAGGAAGTTAATATTCATCTATCCTATTCAAGCATACTAAGAGTTTTTTTCCCACTTATTTGTCTACTCATCCTTTCTTCACGTATTTCACCGTAGGCCTATTTAAAATAAAAACATAATACAAATTTACTGTAGGGACATAATTATTATCAAACTAATTTTTTTTTTAGAGGAAATGTACTCTCATTTGTGTGGAGGAAGAATCAGAAACAATTTATTTCAACTCACCCTCAGCTCATTACACTTGACTGGAATTTGAACCTGATCTTCCAATCATCAACAATTCAGTTTATTGTCTGAATCATTCGATTATCAAAAAATATATATATATATTGTGCAGTTATTGAGAGAACAAAGCAAGTTTCCTTATTGGATGCTTGTATTTTACCAGCTTGATCTCATGGCATATGACATTAGCCAACTTCCACTTATTTGTTGAGTTAATTAATGAGTAAGCCTAATTCTTATTAAAATACATATTATATATTATTATTTTTTAACCGTCGAAAGTCAAAAGTCTTGAGAGGTGCAACAATCACATAAATAAGTAGCCTAAATAAAAACTATTTATAAAATGTGAGTTTTTTTATTTTATTGAAAGCCAAAGTATGTTAATATTAGGGCCTAATATATTAATTAATTAAAATAAAATTAAAGTTATATATAACTTTATAGCCGAATGTGGAAAATCAAAATGGCTCCTAGCCCCCTTGTACGCAAACTATGCAGGTCATGACATGCACCCTCAATCCCGGGCCCTATAGCCCTCAAGACAAGGTCATAGGTTCTAAAACCTAGAGGGTGATGGGTTATTTTAATGTTGTTTATTTGATGGTCATGATGGGACCGAATATTTATAATGAGATGGGAGTTAATAATTTATTACACCTAGCTTTATAAGGCCTAACGGCACAAGGCCTAACAGCACAAGACCTAAACGCTATAATAACTAGGCCCCATAAGAATTAACTTCACTACACCTAATTTTATAGCTCCTAATTTTACTACACCTAAAATTAATTTTTCATAGATTACTTAAAAAAATATTCTTAAATGTTCGAACAGGCAGTGAACCTAAAGGTACTAGACCTAAACTTTATAAGACCTAACTTCCCTGGGCCTAATTTTATAAGACCTAAAGTCATATCTCCTAAACTTGAGGTCTTGTGAAATTAGGTCCACTGCATGTCATCCACTCCTTATAGAGTTGGCTCACGACTATCCGGCCTAATGTGGCCGTCGGACGGTTCGGATAGAAAAAAAAAAAAAAGCCGGATAAGCCGTATCTTGAGGGCGAATCATTTTCCCCTAATGTGAGATATCTGTATATTTGTACCGTTGCACTGTATATTTAAATTTGTGTTAATCGAGTTTGTATACTTTTCAAATAAAGATTTAGATGTGAATTTTACCTAAATATAGAGGGAAAGTTAAATACAGCGTTTCAAACATCCGGTGAGTGTATTGTGGGAATAGGCGCATATATTTTTTAAGGTGTTTACGAGTGAAAACTACCGTACAATATTAAAATCAACAGTTTTATTTATACACTATATTTGTTGATCCAAATTACTGTAATACATAATATAGTACCGTAATTACATTGGCACCCCGGCCGGATAGTACGGAGGACCGGATAGTCTTTGAGTCTACAGTATATTAAACATTCCAGGAGGACATAACGTTTAGGTGACGTTTCTGGTTGCTTATAAATGTATTCTTGTCTCGACCGGTATTAAATGGAATCTCTGACAAAGACCTAATGGGTAGTTCCAAGCCGAAAGGCATGTGTGGATGAGTCAGAGCACCGACCATTTCACCTCCAGTCCCCACCTTAAGTCAGATCTGACCACACTCAGATTGTGTTACGAGAAGAGGCGCTATAGTATGTCAGATCTGACCACACTCAGATTGTGTTACGAGAAGAGGCGCTATAGTATGTCAGATCTGACCACACTCGGATTGTGTTACGAGAAGAGGCGCTATAGTATGTCAGGCTCCAGTTCACAGCGCCAAGGAACTCTAGTCGACAGTCGGGGATAGTATAATGCAGTGGTTTCCAACCTGGGGGTCACGATGCTTGTCGAGGTTATAGTTTTGTGTTTGATTATAGTGACTAAAAGAAGGTAAACAATTCAAATAGAAATGCGAGCGGTTAAAATGATAAAACCCGCTTCGGTGGCCGCGCCATGGCCTAACGCGCTACTCTCGCAGTAAAATAGACTGCCTATGACATAAGAGATCGAGGCTGTAATCTCGGCCGGATGTACTGAGGACGGTTTAAAAAAAAATCCACTCTTCCTCCATGCAAATGTGGGTACACTTCTTATAAATATAACCTTCTTAACCCCTAAAGGGTGACCTGGTGGTCTAGGGGTAAGGTGTCGGACTTCTAAGCTGAGGGTCCAGGGTTCAATCCTCTGTCCCAGCACAGATTTATCTGATCGTCAAACCCTTCCTTCACCTCTGACAAGATGTGTGTTAGTCACAACTTGTGAATTTGGGGAATACCAGGCCTCCCCCGTGGTTCGGATTCCACGTTAAACTGTAGGTCCTCCATTTCATCTCACAATCACCCTAGCATTACACATTAGCGTAAGTGCGTATAACCCGAACGGGTAGTAAGACGCGGTGCTAAAATAAAAATAAAAGGATCAACACTATTAATTTACCGTTTAAGTTCCTTTTGGTTATCCAACTCCAAACAGTTGCTTGTTGATTTTGTCGTAGCAGTCTCGTGTTCGAGCGAGAGGCGCTGCTAGAGTAATCTCCAAAATACCCACCGGGTTCGTTAATTCTGTTTTGACCCACCTCGGTGGCGTAGTTGGCTAACGCGCTAGTCGTGTTGAGTTAGACTGCTGAAGACGGGGAGATCAAGGTTCGAATCTCGATCGGGTGAACTGGGGTGGTTTTCCCTAAATGATTTTCCACTCTCCCTCCACACAAATGTGGGTTCACTTCCTCTAATTCAACTTTCCCAATTCCTAATTCATTAGCGTAATTAGTACTTATAGCGTATAACCCAAACGGGTAGTAAGCCGCGGTGCTAAATAATAATAAATAATAATTCTGTTTGAGACATCTTAGTCGCATTCATATAGACATTATATTTTACAAGCAATTTATAAAGGTCGACCCCGGTGGTTTTGGGGTAAGGTGCTCGCTCAAGGACCCGATTATGGGTTCAAACCCAGTCGGGGGACAACGGATTTTTCTTGGGCGACAAAAATCCGTAGCACAACTTCTGTGGATTACGCAAAGATTCACGAACTTGGTCATTCCCAAGAGCTTCTTTAGCTACAGTAGCCCCATGACTTCTTTGGTGCTGACTGACAGCTCACAGCTGACGGCTTTGAAAAGCTACCAGACCAAATTGTGTATCCCTAGCCGAACCATATGATCTGAAAAAAACATGTGTTTAACAGCTGTCACTTCTGACAGTAAAAATTTAGATATATACCTAGAATGTTGACTGTCAGAAGTCAGCTGTGAGCTGCCAGTCAGCACCAAAGAAGCCATGGGGCTACTGTACCTAAATGTTGATTGTCAGAGGTCAGCTGTGAGCTGCCAGTAAGCACCAAAGAAGCCATGGGACTACTATACTTAAATGTTGACTGTCAGAAGTCAGCTGTGAGCTGCCAGTCGGCACCAAAGAAGACATAGGGCTGCTGTACCCAAACAAATGGTAGTCACGTCAGGACCAGTGGCGATAACAAAACATTTGAAAAAGAGGGAAGGAGGACACTTCAACTTCAAAGAGGGTTTAGGCGAGCCACATATAACTATGTTTATAATATTTCAAACTTGAGTTTAGACTTTGTAGAAGATTTGTGCTTTGATCCACACTAAGATAATCGAGAGAATTAGAATATAAGTGTTACAAGTAGCATATTGACCATTTCAAGAAAAAATGTATCTATAAGTCTAACCTAGAATTTAAAAATCACATATTCTTCCAAGTAATAATATTATTACACGTGTAGGCTACATCCTTTGTAGTCCAGTAGTAGAAAGATTATCCAGTACTAATGCACCGTTTCCCAGGGGACGACCGAATGTATTAATAGTACATCCTTTCCGTGGAGGCTCTTTCCATGTCCCGATGAGATGATGGTGATAGTAAGTATGAGGGCGTGGGACCATTGGAAACATTTAAACCTAACTTTAGCCTAATCAATCAAACCCTGGTGACCATTGTGGTGATTCCCCTTCCAGTAGAAATACCCAAAGTACCAGTCGGGAATCAAATCTGGGATCCCTAGGTTCGTAGTCATGTGTATTGACCACTACACCACGGAGTAGGGATGTGAAAAAAGTATAGATACTTTACTAATATAAATATTTTCCTTTCGATACTAGTATTTTTTTACGCGATCCGGAATGTATTGGTATCGAAATAAACCACCTTTTTTTTTATCTTCACTCATGCTTGTATTAAATGTTTACTATGGTTAAAGAAGGTTACAGTACAAAAGAGAATGAAAAACTCTATTACCAATTATATTTAGCTGTTAAATAACTCTCCATCAGCTACATTTTCATAGACATTTTGAAAGCTGGTATGGTAAAACCTTTTATACTATCCATTATACAATACTATTTAGCATACCTACCAAGTTTCAACACACAAAATAGACGCGATAGACCTAAATATACTATAATATGGTTAAATCATTATAATTTTCAGTGTTTAAATAAATATGAAAATACAAATATTTATTAATATGCAAAAGTTGAAATTATGTTTGATAAAAAAAATATTTTTTCGATTAAAATTTTGATACCAATACTTATTGCTATCGATACTATTACGGTATCGATATTTTTCTTCCGATACTTTAAATGAGTACAGTATCGATAGGTTACTGTCGATACCACATCCCTACCACGGGGTCGGTTGTTCTTCTAAGTGAATTGTGTGTTTTCTTTGTCCATCAGATCCAAAGCTGGCGGAACCTATGGGGGTAAGGAGGTAGGCTAGGAGGGACAATGACCCCATTTGAAATTAAATGAACCACTGTTGGGATAAACTTTCTCCTCCTTTAGATACATTTCACTCCCCTATTTTATTCTAAAAGATGGTCCGATTAAAAAGTCCAAAAGGCTTCTTGAGGAATTTAATTTTCTCAATACCCCTATTACTCAACCGAAATAGAGTAAACTAAACCCTTCCCCCCCATTATTATTTTCAACACACATATTGACGAATCATCATAGACTCTACCATAAAATATGAGTGAATATCGACATTTTTATGAGGAATAAATTAAGTTTTCAAAATAAAATATAGCCTATGTTACTCGCCGATAATGTAGCTTTATATTGGTGAAAGAATTTTTAAAATAGGTCCAGTAGTTTTTGAGTTTATCCATTACAAACAAAAAAACAAAAAAACAAAAAATCAAATCTTTCCTCTTTATAATATAATATAAGTGTAGATGACACGGTAGCCGGCGACAGCCAGAACAGGATCATAACACCTCCAAAATGGTGGCATGTAGGGGAGTAACTCCAGACGAGTATTCTCCGCACACAGGTTTGACAGTAATGATGCTAATGGGCCTTACCTTGCGTGCCGACCAGAATAAGCGGGATCTCAGCAGAGTTACGGAAGTGCGCCATCTGAGTGTAGTAGTTGTAGATGGCCTTGAAGCTCGACTCGTTCTCCAGACTGAAGACAAAGATGACCGCGTCCACCCACGCAGTGAACTGCAACCGACAAGATGGAAACATGCAGTCAACATGTAGTCACGACTCAAAATAAGGGCGATTCGCCGTCAAAATGTGAATCCGGGTCATCGGAGTAGTTAAAACTATCTGTACTATTATAAAGTGAAGGTAAACCGAGTAAATATTGCGATAAATTGGTGTCACAATGAAGATTAAACGAGTCAAACATGGGATCGTGGCCTAAATGCCAGGTTCATTCAGGCTTGTTTTGTCTGTGACTGGGAGGCCGGAGACAAATCCTATCAAGGTGTATTATTATTAATATTATTATTAGAACCGCGTCTTACTACCCATTCGGGTTATACGCCCTTACGCTAATGTGTGATGGTAGGGTGATTGTGAGATGAAATGGAGGACCTACAGTTTAACGTGAGATCCGAACCACGGTGGAAAGCCTGGCATTCCCCACATTCACAAGTTGTAATTAATACACGTCTTGTCAGAGGTGAAGGAAGGGTTTGGCAGTCAGATAATTCTGTGCCCGGACCGAGGATTGAACCCCGGATCCCCAGCACAGAAGTTTGACACCTTACCCTTAGACCACCAGGTCTCCCCTAGCCAGGTGTAGTAAAGGGAAGATGACGTGGTGGTCTAGGGGTAAGGTGTCAGACTTCTGTGCTGGGGGTCTGGGGTTCAATCCTCGGTCCGGGCACAGAATTATCTGACTGCCAAACCCTTCCTTCACCTCTGACAAGACGTGTATTATTCACAACTTGTGAATGTGTGGAATGCCAGGCCTCCACCGTGGATTCGGATTCCACGTTAAACTGTAGGTCCTCCATTTCATCTCATAACCACCCTACCATTACACATTAGCGTAAGTGCGTATAACCCGAACGGGTAGTAAGACGCGGTGATAATAATAAGAATGTAGTAAAGGTGTTTTTTCATAAACGTTCTATTCCATGCAAATTCAGGAACATTTTCTTTTAATTCAACCTTACTCATCACTAACATATGAGCGTATTTTTTCCTTTGTGTATAACCCTAACAGGTGCTAAGAGATCAATACATATTAATAGCACTAATAATATAACATGTTATCAATATTGTGCCCAAAAAAATGTGTTTGTATCTTTATATAGGCTCGTCCCATGAAAATTGGATTGTAGCAAACAGAAAAAGTAAATAATCCAGAATGGTAATATTGCGATTAGAGTAAAGTTGTTTGTGAGATTCAAAGATCACGCTCCACACGAAGTTACCAGGAGGGCCATATCATTTCCATCCAAAATAGACGGGGCAAAGGTCAAGCTAAAGTAAATGCCAGCAGACGAAATCAATAGAAGCATTTCACCTGGCGAGCGAATGATGAAACCAGAGGCCAAATTAGACCTTTATCACAACAGGTGCTTGTGAATCTGTCATCTGCGCTTCGGACATGAATGAAGGAGAACATCGAGAACGGGTAGGGGGGGACCTCGTATCAAGAGGTCACGAAAATATTGATCAAAAGCGCACAGGGGGGAAAAACAAAACAAATGCAATAAGTGGCAACATGTATTGTAAATAGGGGTGTCCAACTCGATTGACTTGTTAGCAAACATACGTTTGAACAATGATCCAAATATATTATTAATTTAAAATTATTTATTTATTAAGTGTGGAGTGGGGCTAATGCTCTAGATCTGGCCATTCGACCTTCTCTTACCTCTGCTCTCCTGGCTTATGTAGGAATTAATTTATGAGGTGGGGAGACACCATTAAGGCTAATTACATTATCCCCAGAGGATAGGATGATACATGAGAATGATGTTGGTGGAAAACAGAAGGGACCTACACTTTAACGTGGGTTCCGAACCACGGAGGAGGCCTGGCATTCAACACATTCAAAAAGCGTGGAAGTACACCCTTTGCCAGAGGCGAAGGAAGGTTTTGGTAATCATATAAATCTGTGCCAAGACCAGGATTTGAACCCAGGACCCCTATCACAGAAGTCCTACACCCTACTCTCAGACCACCAGGTCCCCTATTATTTAATAAGTGTAATTTTTATAATTTCCCATCCCACAGTAAAAATGTAATTCATGTCCAGCCCTAGTCTAAATTTAAACTGAAAGCAGAGAAGAAACGGTCCAGTTTCATGAGATTTTGTGCGGCGCTATACTAAATACAAGACTACTATACCTAAACTCGATTGGAATGGGTCAGTTTGGCATATGAAAACCGCCCATTTCATTCTGTTTTAGGTCGGCGTCGTCTTGTATTTAGTATCTCACCGCACTTGAGACGTCCTGGTCCGATTGAAACTGGAAGTAGTGGAAAAGGGGAGGGGGTGGTAGTGTTGAGCTAAGAGGGCCGCCTCTGTAAGGAAGAAATTGCAGCACAGATGTTCAACTCTAAGGCAATATTTATGATGAAATACGGTTCACGCCAAAATATTATTATTATTAGCACCGCGTCTTACTACCCGTTCGGGTTATACGCACTTACGCTAATGTGTAATGGTAGGATGATTGTGAGATGAAATGGAGGACCTACAGTTTAACGTGGAATCCGAACCACGGTGGAGGCCTGGAATTCCCCACATTCACAAGATGTCTTGTCAGAGGTGTTGGAAGGGTTTGGTAATCAGATAAATCTGTGCCGGGACCTGGGATTGAACCCCGGCCGCCAGCATAGAAGTCTGACACCTTACCCCCTAGACCGCCAGGTCACACACACGCTAAAATAAAGAGAAAAGATTCAAACAGGGTTATTTTTCCTTAGCAACCCTATATTAGAGTTTTATTAATATATATATATATTGTTGTTGTGAGAATTGGCTAACGCGCTTGTCGTGTTGAGCTCGACTGCCGAGTACGGGGAGATCGAGGTTCAAATATCGGTCGGGTGAACTGGGGGTGGTTTTCCCTAAATGGTTTTCCACTCTCCCTCCACGCAAATGCGGGTTCACTTCCTCTAATTCAACCTTCCCAATTCCTAATCCATTAGAGTAATTAGTACTTAAAGCGTATAACCCGAACGGGTAGTAAGACGCGGTGTTAAATATATTTTTTTTGTGAAAATGCGAGATTAGCGACATCAACGACTTTTTAAACATATATGCGGAGCTATGAGATAAGGCGTGATAAAAAAAGGCTCTAGATTTAACCTTCCTCTAACAAATACAGTAATTTTTTGATAGCCTCTCAAAAGCAAATTATGAGAAATTTTAGAACTAGCAGTGAGCTTTCCTTTTACCTTGAAATAAGAAGTTCTGAAGGTTTCTTTCCCAGATTTATTATTGACATGAAAAAGGGTGATTGTAGGTAGTGGGTCGAAAGGGAGTAAAAAGTTTATATCGAATAGAGACGTAGTTCCTGACAGCGAATGATACTTATTCGCTGACCGAGGCGGCTTTTGTCAGTTAATTTATCAAGCACTTATTACACCTACATATTTTTTTTTATCAACTATTGATGAACTTCTAGAGTACTTTGAAAATACTCATTTCTTGGAAGTCCCGAATTAGAACTCAAACAGAGCCTCATGAAAGCGATTATAGGAGAAGAGGGGTGAGGGTAAAAGGTGTGGTTGTTTAATATACTAAATGGTTCGCGGTACCAGGTTTCTAAAATACACCAAAATAAAAGAGCATTGTACTGCCCTGGAAACAGCTAACTTTAGAACTCGCGAACTCATCTGTACCAAAATAGTTATCACTTTTACACAAATATTTTGGTGTGAACATTCTAAACACACGGTTATTTCCAACCACAACTTAACCTAGGACATGAACATTTGCCATCCGAAATTACAGCCAAGAACTTTGTAATATTTGAAGACAAAGGGACGAAGAAGAACACAATAATTTTTTTGGGAACGTGAAATGAGTTTATCGACAATTGAAAATGATCCCTTTAGTTAAACCCAACCAATTTTTATCATTACAAATAATAAATAAATGAAAGCTTAAACACACAGGATGTGCCCAAAAAATGTTAATTTCAAAACTATTCTAAGAGGGGAAATTTTAAAATTTGAATCAAAATTAGAATATTTACACATATTAAACGTAGAGTGAATTAATTTTTTATTCAAATTTCAAAAATATAAAGACTTGACAGTTGAGATCTGCCATTGCAAAGCTGACGCACGATGTGTCAATGGGACAGACGGTTATTTTTTTTATCACCGGATCTTACTACCTGTTCAAGTTGTACGCATATATTATGATAATTACTCCAAAAGGTTATGGATGAGGAAGGAAGCATTTTAAAGGTAATCTACCTGCATTTACGTGAAAGGAGAGTAGAAAGCCATTTGGTAAAGAACACTCTCTGTAAATCCAACAGGGATTCGAACCCCAATCTCCCCGTGATTAGCAGGCCGGTCTAACACGAGAGTAACGCCTTAATCCCCACCTAAGGAATCTTTATCCGTAAGGTGCGTAGTACTCCGTATGAGATCGACTTCATACAGAGTCCTTATCCTTGATTCCTTAGTCCTTACTAGTACGTAGAAGGTGACTCAACTCTAACTTTCTAAGGACTAGTCGATACGGACTGCTATAAGGGCTACCAATCACAGCAAAGTACGCACGCTTAGAAATGAAAATACCAATTACATTATCATAGCAAATTCCACTAACTAGCTTATGTTTTAAATATATTATTTGTGACTGCACTTAACCTACCTCTCAAATGTAGCCTATCCGGGATGTTTTATCAAAATGTGTTATGTAGTTACTTACAAGTGTTAATAATTTTTCAGTTGTGATATCGTCTGCTTCAGCCTAACTATAAAGAATTTTCTTTCAAAGACTTTAATTGGACTTTGTTTCCAACTTTCACATTGGATGGGTAACCTGGTGGTCTAGGGGTAAGGTGTTGGACTTCTATGCTGGGGGTCCGGGATTCAATCCTCGGTCCCGGCACAGATTTATCTGATTACCAAACCCTTCCTTCACCTCTGACAAGACATCTTGTGAATGTGGGGAATGCCAGGCCTCCACCGTGGTTCGGATTCCACGTGAAGCTGTAGGTCCTCCATTTCATCTCACAATCACCCTAACATTGCACATTAGCGTAAGTGCATATAACCCGAACGGGTAGTAAGACGCGGTGCTAATAATAGTAATAATAATAATAATTGGATGGCACGGTCACGTGATTACGTATAAGGACTTTGTAGACATGATTTCCATTTCTAAGGACTTAAGGAGTATAAGGATGCGGAGCTTACAGACTCTGTAGCTGGGGCTTAAGACCACTGAAGAGTGTCAACCTAATTCTGAAGATCTGTCCTTCATTACCCTGTAAGGAAGAACGTTTATCTGGAATTATTCCACTATGGCGTAGCTTATCCGTCAAGGTAAGACTGTTATTTCTCAGGGTAAACAGAGTTTACCTCTCTATCAATGAGATTAACCGGTGGAAAGAGTAGACAAATTAATTATTAACAGTCCCACACCTTAGATTAGTTGGTAGCCTGTCTTGACTGCTGATCTAAGGGTCCCGGGTTCGATTCCCCGGCATGGCCGAAATATTTATCAACAGTGAAGTGACCCGCCTCAGTGGTGTAGTTGGCTAACGCACTAGTCGTGTTGAGCTCGACTGCTGAGGACGGGGAGATCGAGGTTCGAATCTCGGTCGGGTGAACTTTTTTTTTCCGAAATGGTTTTCAACTCTCCCTCCACGCAAATACGGGTTCACTTCCTCTAATTCACCATTCCTAATTCCTAGTCCATTAGCGTAATTAGTACTTAAAGCGTATAACCCGAACGGGTAGTAATACGCGGTGCTAAAAAAAACCCCAGTGAAATGTGTGTTTTCCCTTACATGGTGATGCGGGATAGGGGGATGGATGTTGTGTCTGTTCTAGATTAATTTAATTTCTAAGTAATTTGCTGGTGTAATCAGTCGGTTTAGAAAGAGCACTTTAAATATCTCAAATAAAAAAAAATAAAAAAAAATTAGCAGCTAAGTAAAACGCACATTATTGAGTGTGAAACTATTTTAACATCAATTTGTAAACAATTGTTAACGTGGATGGCAGTCGCCCAATCAAGGGGGATGGGAGGGTGCGATAAACAAAGCGATTGGATAAATTACTAACTCACAGCTGTCAAAATTGGCATCACGCGCCAATAGCGACAGCTGCAGAGCATACCCCTGGGACGAAAGTAGATTTAGTAGCCTTTAGAAACTACACCATTATTTTGCTAGAAAAACAGTTCGGGATGGTCTTTTATACGGAAGGTTGAATTTAGAGAACGTATGCCTGCATTTGCGTCGAGGTAAAGCGATTTAAAAAACTACCCTCAGTACACCCTACCGGGATTCAAACCCCAATATCTCCATCAGTAGTCTAGTCTATTGCAAGATTAAAACTTGATTCACACGTTTGCCGAAAATATTATTATTATTATCGCGTCTTACTACCCGTCCGGGTTATACGCACTTGGAGGGGAAGTAAGGCCGTCGGCCCCCATGTCGATTGTGGTATGTAAAATAACCCTGGAAGTTATGTGAAAACACCTTTGCGGAACAATTAGTAGTCCCTTTCACTCTCGTGTGCTGATATAATTAGTCGGTTCAGAGAGTACACGTTAAATAACTAAAGTAATAAATGAATGAATAAATAAATAAAATATATAGTTGTATCGATGAATGTTTTCCAAATTGTAATCCTATGACAAGGTACAGTCCAATACATCGATACATACGTTCTCCATTAACGGATTAATTCAAATCTCCTCCCTAAAGTCAACGAAGCTGTCTGCTTCTATCTCTACAGCACATGCGCAATAATTTTATATGATTGATCCTCCCGTTGTCTGATTGTTTCTATCTCTACAGCGCATGGGCAATGATTTGAGATGATTGGATTTGAGATGATTGGTTCAGAGATTTGATTGGTTATCCCGTTGTCTGATTGTTTCTATCTCTACAGCGCATGGGCAATGATTTTAGATGATTGATTCTCCCGTTGTCTACTTGCTTCTAGCTCTACAGCGCACGCGCAATGACTTGAGATGGTTGGATCAAAGATTTGATTGGTTATTCCGTTGTCTGCTTGCTTCTATCTCTACAGCGCATGCGCAATGATTTTAGATGATTGGTCCTTCCGTTGTCTGCTTGCTTCTAGCTCTACAGCGCATGCGCAATGATTTTAGATGATTGGTCCTTCCGTTGTCTGCTTGCTTCTATCTCTACAGCGCATGCGCAATGATTTTAGATGATTGGTCCTTCCGTTGTCTGCTTGCTTCTAGCTCTACAGCGCATGCGCAATGATTTTAGATGGTTGGTTCAGAGATTTGATTGGCTCTCTGGTGCCGAAGATCTCAGGCAGAGCGGACGAAGAAGAGGTGAGATGAACTCTAGCAGAGCAGCTGCTATCATCGATGAGGCAGAAATCTTTGTGATTGGTTTAGAGATTGTCACGTCCTGCGCTTGTTCTTCAGCGAACGTGTGATTCTAGAGTAACCCGGCCACGCTAGATCCTTGTAACACTATCCGGCTCTTGTTAAGATATTTGAGGTAACAAACCGGTACTGCTGGTCACGGTGACCAAGGACGTCACCGCGCGAGAAAAAGATGTAATAACAACTCGCCAGACATTGTGTGAGAGCGCTGGCGCGAAACATCCAGCATCCTCGCCTCGGGACAACTTAAACGTATACTATTGTTCATGATATACTTCTTTTACCAAAGAGTAGAAACGGAACCACAACCGATAACAAAAAAATTAACAAGTTATTTTTCAAGAAACCGGGACAGAAAAAACTAAAAATAAATTTTCTTAAGAACCAGAAGCAGAATTTGGAATCGATATATATTTAGTGATATAGAGGTTTTTATTGTTTTTTAAATGCCATTTTATCCCCTTCTTTCTTTAACTTAATCTTTCTTTGAAATACTCTATTTTTCCTTTTCTCAGTTTTTTTTACAAAGTCACATATATTCCTTTGTTTTTTGTATACAAATAGCTTTTAGTTTATTGTAGACTATTTTTAGTGCATTTTTATATTTACGAATTTTACAATGATAGTATAAATATTATATAAAAATAAAATAACCGGAACCTAATTAAGAAACCAAAAATAACCCGATATTTTATTTTGTTATAACCAGAACCAAACTTAGAACCTTAAAATGTTTACTGAAATAACCATAAAAAGAATCAGAACCGATAAATATTTTGGCTCGACTCCCTCCGTGTCTCTTTACCTTCACCAATGCGAGTCTCGTAGCACTCATGTTTTATAAACACCCATTGATCGTTAAAGACACCAGGGTGGTTAGTAGATATTGCTTTTTGTCAAAAATAGGGGACCCTAAATCGTTACATAAGAGTTAATACGTTGTACTAAAAAATATTGTAAAATAAAAAATATATACTGTAAATAAGTCCATTTTACATAGGACGAGCCTTGTCTGACAGCTAGAAAAGTTTTCTTTTAACACTGCGTCTTACTACCCGTTCAGTTTATAAGCTTAAGTACTAATTACGCTGATGAATTAAGGACTAAGAAGGTTATATTTCAAGGAAGTGTAGCTTAATTTGCGTGGAATATCATTTTGGGAAAACCACCCTCAGTTAACCCGGCCGAGATTCGAGCCACGATCTCCCCTTCATCGACAGTACAGTCTACAGGCGAGAGTAGCACGTTAGACCATGCGGGCACCGAAGCGGGTCTAGAAGAAAAGTTACCCGATCTACTCTCATGTATTAATACGCCAAGTAATGTGATCAGGTGTCACTTTTGATATTATAAATAGGTGCCTATAAACTAGCACTAATCACATTAAAATGTTATCAATGTCGACCGCAACAAAATAGCTATGTTTGTATTTTCTAAAAAGTTCTTCTTATGAAAATTGGACTGCATTTTTCCTCCCCCCCCCCC